>JAAAYG020009837.1:0-24343 GCA_009936455.2 Tomocerus minor | reverse complement strand
AGTTGTCCTAGGGGCCAGTTGTCCTGGGGCCAGTTGTCCGCTGTGCCAGTTGTCCTGGGGCCAGTTCGCCGGACACGCATAGCCAGAGCTATTTGATATGTCCAATTAATTAAATTATCGGTAGTTATATTACCATCTTCATTTATTTTTCTGAATATAAAATATTTATCAATCAAAAGTGTATCATCAAATGTAATTAGTAGCCAAAAAATTCGTTTGCGCATATGTTACTTTAAATGATGAAAACAATCGTTGTGTATTAATGACGTAAAATTGTCTCGGGATCTTCGTAGGTAGTCTTGCAGATTCCCAAATGGACATAATTCCACAAAAATGTACAAAAGCCCTTCAAAAGCAAAAGTGACTTTTTAATGAAGCAATTTTGGGAATCGAATTTTGATTAAAAACATAATTTTTGTCAGAGATAATTAAACAATTAAAGATAATTTCATTATATTATTATACAAGACATTATTTTATTGTTTTTTTACCTTTGTTTAATTCCGTTGTATGTGATCCGATGAGATTGACAATGTGAGGATGTTTTCCAACATAAATGTTAATTTTTAATTCAGAAAGTAGTGATATTAAGTATTGCTTCTCAGCACCGGGCTTTGTAGATTTGACAGCAACTGGTGAATCGTTTACAGTTCCAGTGAAAACGATTCCAAATGCACCCATTCCCAGAATTTTATTTCTATCTGAATTATTTGAATATTATTAATGCTAAGAAGCAAAAAATGCATGAATTCTTACAAAAACGAAACATATAAACACTATGTTAACTATTATTAAACATAATTTAAAGTACCTAGTACCTAGCTATCATTTTTAATCTAATTTTTTTCAATGAATTATAAAGAATGGTAAAGGGCGCTAACCTACACTGTAGCATTTGCTAGAAATCTCAAAGGAATCTTTATAAGGAGCATTTTCTGGATTTTCGTCATCTGTTTGAAAAAAGATTCCTTTTTTAAATTGCTCAATTTCTTTTCTTGAAAGTCCTTCCTTGGTAAAACAAATGAAAACATTGTCAAAGAAACTGACTTTGAAATTGACTTTGAAAGTATTTATTCACTTGAATATTGTGAATTATAATTATCAATAATGTATATGATTTCGTAATTATTGATTACAGTTTTCAGTTTTCTCCTCGCATATAAAACGGACATTAAGATGACAAAAATTAAAAAGGCCCCAATAGCAATCCAATCCCATCTTAATGGCCAACTATCAAGATCTTTATCTGAAATTTCATTTGGTAGAGCCTGAGAGTTGAATGCCAAGTTTACAGCTTTCAGAAGAGGATACGTGATATTGCCACAACTGCCAATGTCGTCGTCGAAATCAATAAAAGAAAGCATAACTCCCAGCAAATCACGCTTGAGGGCTAATAAACTTTTTTCGTAAATACTTTTTGGATTATCAAAAGTCAGAAAACGATTGGAAAATTTCGCGAATGGCACCTCCGCTTTTCGATCCCAATACATTTTCCATTTTCCTTCTGTTCCCATAAGAATGTTGCAAATCTATTACAAAATGTTTAGAAAAAGCCTATTTCAAATCATGTCTTGCCTAACACATTTTTTTATGACACTATGAATTTTCATTAAGTTTACTTTTATAATATTAAAAGGAGTAAATATACTTCTATATATATATTGAGATTTTCAATTGTTTTTGAAAGAAATCCTTTCTTAATTGAATTTAAAATTTTTGTTCAGTAAAAATTATTCGTACCTCTTTGTAACTTCGTTTAGGCTTTTTTTGAAAATGACCTTTGGTTTCATTAGTAGGGCTGTTGAGTCCAAATGAAAAGGATTCTGAGTCAATGAGCCAATATTCATAACCGAATGCAGGAAGAGAAGTAATTATTTTGTTAGGTGGAATCTTTAAATCCTCCAAGAGTAATTTTATGACAGATTCGAAATCTTTCTTCCCATTTCCGCTTGAACGTAATGGACTGTTATGTCTAGCAATGGTTTCCGTAAGGTGGAAATCATATGCTTTAACCACAAAGATATCAAAAACTTCCGTGATATTAAATTCCTCCGTTCTTCGCATTCCTCTCGACATATATGGATTCATTTCTGTTGCAAGTAAAAACTGTTCATGCTCCTTTACTTCTTTTTTTAACTCCTAAGAAAAATAAAAATTTCATAAACGAGTATAGGTACAAGCGGTTTATAAAATTTTAATAATTACTGGATTACATTTGCAAATTTTATCTTCTCGGCGTCAAGACGAAAATTATTTTCTAATAATAACCCCTGTATCCCAAACCGTCTGTAGTATTATTATTATTATTAGATATATCTTCTAGTATAGTAATGTTGGTTTCAAACATGAAGCAATAATACTTGTCATAAAATTAATAGTAATGGATGGAACTGAAAATACCTACCCAAATAGTCCTTTTTCCGTTTTTTGAGCATCCCCAATTTTTTCTATTGCTTCCATAAACTGTTGCAATTGTTTGAACTGCTGATGGTTATGCAACGATGAACGAAGTAGGATTTTCATATGAGGAAACATTTTTGTCAGCTCTTTAGAGTTTAGTAATTGTACTACACAAATAAAGTTACCTATTCTTTAAATTTTGTCCTAGCAGCAGGAGTAACAATTAATCATATTTATTTTCGGCAGAGATATTTACTTATGCGTCTATTTATTTAAATATCTTATGTATGGTAAATACAAGAGTTAATCTATTAATTGGGAAAAAAAATCCTTACTTATTGCATCATCTTGAATTTGATTGTTATTATTTACGGAAATATTGCCATATAGCAAATGAGTACACAGTTTTCCATCGAAATGTAGTGAATTTTTCAAATATTGTTTAGCATTTAGAGTACTGACACTGAGTTCGCAGATTACGACTTTACTATGTTTTGGGGTCCCTGAGATAAAACAAAACTTCCACAAATGCCGATCAGGCAGTGATAAATTTAATTATTGCATTATATAATTTTGAATAAATCAACATACAGCTTTTGTTTTGCATGCTTCCAAAAAAACTGACATCCGTATCTGTTTGTTCCACCCAAATGACATCGGCAGCCACAATAACTTGAAAAATTAACAATTATCTTAATAGTAGAGAATAAAAGTTTAAAAACGCATTCCTACTTCATATAATGAAAGCAAAACATCATGTACATATCTTTACAGCAATTTCTGGGATAAATATGCAAATAAGCCAAAGAAATCCATATGTTTACATGGTTTATCATGTCGTCTAAGAAAGAAACTAGTCGTCACAGTCCCGAAAGAATTGCTTGCACTGCACCGGTATTTCCCTAAGTCTTCATCGTTAACAGCTATCCATTTTATTGTGAGAACTTTTATTCGATTAAGAGTACACGTTCTATTTTCGGCCAATGATTGTACATCGATGTGCAAAAATCCATTCGTTTTCAATTCCATTTCGTATCCCTTAAAATACTGTAAATATATACAATAAAACATTGGTATCATATTTTCAAAGACACTTAGATATACATAATTCACGTGTAAATTGTAATGAAGAAGTGTATAATATAGTATTGAATGTTTTACATCGGAAAA
Organism: Tomocerus minor; assembly: GCA_009936455.2. Lineage (NCBI taxonomy): Eukaryota > Metazoa > Arthropoda > Collembola > Entomobryomorpha > Tomoceridae > Tomocerus > Tomocerus minor. The sequence continues at coordinate 20,773 of JAAAYG020009837.1, read as the reverse complement.
GCTGCAATGCAATTAAACCTACTTTTGTCACAGAAATATCAGGTTCTGGGTTTCCATCTGCTGTACACCTAATTTCCACCGTTGAATTTATAGCTACTGACATAACATAATAATTTGAGGATAGAGTTGGCATGTACGTTTCTTTTAGGGTTTTGCTTGTAAATAACGAACAAAAAGTTGTGCCGTCAGGGTCTTCATTTGTGGATAGTGCAAAATTTGCGGTTTTATGAATAGGATTTGTAACGTTTCCACACATGCCATGAAAGTCATCCATGCCACTTGAGCGAAACATGATTCCTCGCAGACCAATTTTAGCGGCCAGGACGCTCTTTTCATAAACACTTTGAGGGTTTTCAAAACTTATCCATTCTCTGCGGCGTTTGATGAAGGGGACCTTTGCATCACTATCCCAATACATATGCCAATTTGTTCCATTCAGTGCTGATTGGCAAATCTGTCAAATACATTACATTCAAAGACACAAAATATTTTAATAACAAAAATATATTAGTTAGCGGTACAGTAATAATGCATATCAATATTTTAATTAATAAACTTGGAAAATTACGCAAAATAATTTATTTAATTTTGTCATTATCAAAAGTTTTTATAATTAATTGTATTATATTTTACTTCATAATATCGCCACCCGCCTTCAACCATATCAGTAATTGGTCCTGGGGGGCTTAAATACGAAGCAGTGCAATTCAAACCAAACGGAAATTCCGAAGATTCACCATTTTCCAAGTAGTAGTGCTTGCTGTAAAGGGCAATTCCCAAAACTGTGGACCTTGGCTCCAATCTTTTTTCAATCAACAGATAAATCAACATGCTCCAAACATTTTCTCCGCTGGTGGAATAAAGTGCAGCATGATGACTCGTCCTGTCTGCAGTGTGAAATCCATAGGTTCTTATAATAACGAAATCCAATATTTTACTGACAGCAGAAATGTCTTCGTACGACCCACTCATGAATAATTGTTTTGTAAGAGCTTCGACTTCCGTACTCAGCAGGATGCCTAGGCTATGAAACTCATCTCTCAGATTCTGAAATGGAAATTCAAGACAGCAGTTGTTGTTTCAGATGCCGACTTAAAAAGATTAGTAAGAATAGAAATAAACTGTTGTAATTTTTAAGTAATAATTTAAAAAATCCATAATGGACACAAATACCACTGCAAATGATGTAAAGTCCTTTCCCGTTGAATATAACAAAAACTGTGGTCCAACATGTAAGCCATCATATCCGTTAAGTCTAAATTTTAATAAAAATGATTTACCATTATTTATTTGTAACAATTAATAGCTATAATAATATATGACTTAATATACTGATCTAATTAAGTAGGATGTTATTAATATGTCCTTACTGTTATCTACTAAATAACAAAATATTAATAGTAATCAACATTAAAATAATTGTTTACGTAGAATTTAGTATTTTAAATGTGTTTTCATCATTCATTCCGAAATTACTATGTTGCAAGTTCGTATATCACTACTTAGTACAACGCAAAAAGGTATAAGGTTGGATTTAAAAATCTTACTTGACAAGATTTATCATGTTCCTTATGAACTGGAAAATATTTTTCGGAGATGTCATTAAGTTCCTTAAGAATACAATTAACTTTCTTTGCGTAATGGATTGGGATGGGGCAACTTCAATAAAAATCTTCAAATTCGGAAACTTGGATTTTAAAGCTGCAGTTTTGTTCAGTTCTCCTGTTTGTATTTAGAATTTAAACATTTTGTACACTGTAGACATACACACTATGCGCAATGGCTCAACTTTCTCAACTTAATCATTTAACAATTAAACTTTATTTTTTAAATCTATTCCGTTGGTATATTGCCTCAATTGCCAATTTTCTACATTTTTTTCCATTAATAAATTATAATAAATATAAACTTTCTCACGGATGTGGTCGTTAGGTATTAGTTCATAGTTATCGTCTACATCAAACCAACTGATAATAAGATGAGTGCAGAGATTCCCATCAAAATAACCCTTTTCGTCATTCAAATCAAATTTACCGTTTCCAGGAAATTTTCTTGATCGGTAAAATACTTTGCACATAACCACTTTATTGTGGTCTTTCGTACCTGACCAAATAATCAATCCAAACTCATGAAATACTGTCATCGCATAGATATCATTAGCCCTACATTAGATACTACGATGTTACAGTGACATATAGAAATCAAAACTCCAGATATTTATAGTAAAAAGTAAAACAAGATCTAATGTTAAATCTGACAATGAAACTTTAAACGATGACTGTTTTACAACAACCAGTGATATTATAAATAAAAATTCTATTAACAATATTTTACTGCTTTTTTCTGCTCCAGTAGGAATATTAAAATCCAACGGAATTTCATGGATGGAATTTGTGAGCCCAACACAAGCAAAGATCCTTACACATGTTATTATTATTATTATTGTGCACGAAAGAAACATTTTGTGAAGAGAGGAAAATAGAGAAACACTGGATTTTGCTAAGTAGCATAAATTAGTTGACTTCCAGATTTGTAATTGGAAATAATAAAATTTTGTCAGGCACTTCGAACGAGATTCATCAACTGAAAGAATGTCTTTGGTGCTGATATATATTTGTACATTATGTTTCTTGTATAAGAATATTTGGCGATGATATATCAATGCATGATTACAGCTCTATATCGCACTTTAGCAGTACAGGAAATGGAAGGCCGCAAATGACATGATATGAATAACCACATAGCGTGTTTCTATTATTGTACGACAGAAATAAAAGTTCATGTCATTAAATATGAAATACAAACCCCTTAATTGGATATTATATTTTTAATGATATTTTAAGCTGGTTTTCTATTAATCATTTCTTATATCTGTAATCTGTGAAATGTTTAATGCAAAAACTCAAATCTTTGTTTATTTAAATAGCCTAAAGACTAATTAATTTAATTGCTAGTCAATTCATAGTTGGAGAAAGTGTTGGGGAATATATCAATTATAATTAAATTACATATTCTGCATTTCATTAGTTTCTTTTACTCTATTGAGAAATGTTGCACATATAATTGTTGAGGTAATCATTTAATCATAAAACGATAATATCAATATCCTTTATGATACATAGACATACACGACTTTACAAGATAGAAATCGAATAATCCAAACCAGGTAGGTATATTCATTTTTGATCCTTGATTGATGATTTAATAACTAATGTTATGTTGGCAAACGATGAAGTTTACGAAGAAACTACCATATTGAATTGGATATTACAATTGCGTGTAGATTGATTGATTGGTAGCAGAAACCAGTTTTCACTCATGCACCATTTGGTGATACAATAATCCTTTATAACTAGCATGCAACTCGGGATTTCATTTGATTTCATCTTTTTCTTTAGAATAGTGAAAAGCAGGAAAAATTACTAACTGTGTAATAGATAAACTTTCATAATAAACAAAAACTGTAAACTGAAACTTAATTTCGTAGAATAATGAATTCAAAGTTTTTGGTTTTCATTTTTGTGAATCTTGGATTATTATTGGCAAGTTCAATAGTCCATTGTTTGCCTCATCGGAATTCAGACGGTAGTTGTGACGTTAATGGCGATTGCGATTTTGGCTTCGTGTGCTTTAATGAATACTGTACCAGTGCAAGATACGACACTCCTTTCCGGTACAGTGGTTTTAAACATAATAATAAAAATAACTACTTAAATCTATATCAAATTTAAGGTTAATAAATAATAAGGTAAAATACATCCACCAGCTAAAAACGTAAATAAAAAGTAATTCATTCAGGCAAAGTACAACCTCAAGCCACGCCGATTACGAGGAAAGGACTTATATGCGTAAAAAGCAAATTATATTTATACTCTGTTATCTCTATATTTGATGGAGTATTTGTATTGCTCTCATTGTCATCATTATTTTTGATGTCAGTGGCTAGCAATGCGGTTAATCAACACATACTTTTATAAGCATTTAAAGTTCAAAGCATTCCACTGAAAACTTTAATGATATTTAATTGATAGCTTAAACATTTCTAAGTTTGCTCATAATTTTTTTTAGTTAAATATCAGTTTATATTTAGTTTATTTGCTTCTGAAAGATTTGCAAATTTTTAACCTAATAAAATGTTTTTGCAAATGTAGATCTACCTCAAAATTACCTATTTGACATTGCCATAAAAAGTATTTTTTTAAAGCGTTAGCTATAGACAATCTGTTCGTGATACACACATGAGTCATGGGTCTATTTACGCTATTACAGAAATTATAATATAAAGACAACATTTAACTAAATAGTTAATTTAACAATTTAGGCTAATCCATTGCAATTTGTAAATGTATATAAGCATCACAGAATTTCCTTTGATTCTATTTAAATATTACATATTGGAAAATACATATTTTTTATAAATTATTTTTGCAGGTAAGCTAACGGATCCCAAGAAGTCAGTAAATACGTCGTTGACTATATTACATGAAGGATTCCGATGTTATATGCTACTTTACTAATTTTCAATAATTTCATTCTGTGTTAAGATAGGTATTGTATAAATTAAGCAACATTGACTCTTATATTGCAATATATTATAATATAATTATATTTTAATGATTAAGCTATGTACCTAATTGCAATTGATTATTATTTAGAAGGTTTACTGCAAATGAGCGTTAATTATTGAGTTATTTAATTGTGGAATTATTGAGTCATTCACTGACACTGACAATGAGAAGAAAAGCTGAAGTGTTTGTTTAGATATCAGTAAATAAAGACCAGCCTGTTTCTTGTTTTTGCATGCAGAATAAAATTTCCATAATACCAAACTTGTTAGTTGTTTACAACTTCATCCTTTTATTTCCTCCTTACAATCATCCACTTTCACTTCAATGATTTAGGAAAGAAAAAAATCAAGTTTGATGATTATTCTCAATTAACTAGGGTTAGTTAACATTTATGCTATTACTTATAGTAGGTATCTATGTTTCTACAAGATATACCATTTAAAACACAAAAAAGATTTTACATGTGAATTTGGAAACCGTTAAGTATTACAATATTTTTCAAACTTTGAAAGACCCGTTTGACCAATTGGATCTCTATCCAAAACATTAAGGAAGTGGATCGTCCAACAACCGCCTCTCGTAGAAGAATGTATTGAATAGGGTGGGGCAGGATAGGCTTTGCCTGAGTAACCAAATATTGGCTATACTCAATGTCTACTGTGACCTGACTGCGTTTCACTAACATTAAATTGAACTACAGTGTACTCTTGTTTTAATGTGGTTTAACACTAATAATAATTTTTATTTACTGAAGTAGCAAATCTTTATCTACTAAATGGCATTACTTTTACGTATGGACAAGATGATCACACCTACACAAAATATTATGACTTAATTAATTGTTCACAGTAAAAATTAAATTTTTTATTTTGTGCTGTGAAGAATTACTTATGTACTTATCAGAAGAAGAAACTATTTGCAATACATTATGCCTACTGGCTACTACTCTTCTGTAAAAAAGGTACTGTCACAGTCCTTTTTATATGCGGTTTTGCCTCTGTATGTATAACAATAATTGTTTTGCTAGGTATCTCTTGGACAATATTACAAGTGCAAATAGTAAGATTGTCCAATTGGGCATTGAACAGACAATTACGGCTCCAGATTAGGAGTTTCATTTTAGAATACAATATACTGATTGTTATTACAAGTCAATCTCAAAGTAACACAGATGCATAACAAGGAAGTAAATAGCCCGTTTCTAAATGTACTCCAAAATTTAGAATAACACAGATAGGTATCCTGGATGTCTCTTTGTATGCTATTAGTTAATTTTAGGGTAATTCAGAAACTAATCGATTACAGAACACGTATATGTGTAACTTCATGCTAAATAGGTAAAAGGCCAAACCGGGTCAAAATTCAAATCCTAACAAAATTTCATTCGACTAGGATCCACACTGATAGAAATGCCCATAAAATATGGCCCGGCGGTGCTTAGTTCTTTCATTTTCTGAGTTGAATTTTTGACCCTTGTAGAAAAAGCTAGGGTGAACATAGACAAGTGGGACTACCACCATTGGAAAGGTCTTGAACTTGCCATTCTTTTGATACCTACCCATCTTGCCGGGGGTTGTAAGGAAACGTCAACTCTTAAAATGAATTTTTTTAAGAAAGAAAAGTAATAATCTAGGCAGTCACGGAATCAAAACTATATAAAAATGACCTAGCATCACTATTTCATATATCTAAGATATGATAGAAAGCATAGAGAATGTGGTGGATCATTAACTTATATCAATTATATTTTACAATAGTGAGCAAATAGATTATCACTCTGAAAAGCTTTTAAACTTCATATAGTTTCTATTTATCTGACAAATGAATCTATAAATACGGAATTTGAATTGTCGCGTTTATGAATATTAGGTTTATTTTAACATGATTCAATACACACATAATACACTTGGTATTTGCAATTTATTAATATGTAATTTATAACTATATAAACTATATTATACTTTTTAATTGTTAACTATCAGGAAATATCCATTCTAAGTTTTCTAAAATATTCACTATCACGGTTTTGTATTTATAGATTACTATGTATAATATAGGCAAACAGATAAAAAATTAAATGAATATAGAGACTATTTCACTACCTAGCGATCAAAGAAAATGGGATCGTTTCGTTTTGCGTGCCGTAGTGCTCTTTGGTAGCGATATTCAGGTATGAATTCATTGTAAAATAATTATATTTCACCTTTTACGCGGCCGTTTGTGTTTGCTGTAACCTCGAAGGTAGCCGTGCGTGGAAAAGGCTCATATAATTAGTATTATTGGGTAAAAATCCTGCGCTCGGGATGGCGGAGCGCAGCTCCGCCATCAAATCCGAGCACAGAATTCATACCCAATAATTCACTAATTATTGCTAGGTATTCGACGAAGCATGAATTATTTAATATCTAAAAGTACAAGTGCATTTGAAAATTTGGAGCGCTTTTTAAATTTATTCGTCCATTAGCAATGCATCGATGGTGTAATCAACGATAGCAGCCATCAATATCATGTAATTCTCTCGTTTTAAAACGAAAAATTGTCCGACTCTAATGGATTGATAATGGACGCTTTGAACCCATTTCCTGAAATCTCTGAATCCATAACTACACCGAGTCCAATTAATAATGAAATCTTGTGAATATGTGTATAATTTCGCAGCATGAGTAAAGCTTGCATATTGCGCGCAATATATGCCCATATCAAACCAGGCAAAGGCAACATAAGTGTACAATGGAAAGCCATGGTACATCGTGATCAACGCAAAATTAACGATGACGCCAAGAATAAGAGCTGAGGATATGAAAACAGGCACGATGAGAATTCCGTTCCTGTTTATGATATTGTTGAGGATTTTCAGTGAATTCATGGCTTTCCTTATGAGTTGCTCCTTTCTTTTCATGTACAGAGACATTTGTCTTCTGGAGAGGATGGATAAATTTTTCGGAATATTTTTCGCGAAGAATAGGAGCCAACTTTCGTTTACCTGAATGTAAATGACTCCGATGATGACATAAAAACCCATGGTTTCGAACATGTACATGGTGTACAGGAAACTCCAAATTACACAGACCAACAAGAAATGGAAATTTCCCAGGAGAGGCTCAAACGGACTTTCTCGTACCACACGAACCAATGGACTTGCTTCATTTAGGGCCATGAATAATGCCCCGACTAGGCTCATGACCCCACAAGAGCCCACGCATATGCAAAGAAAGAGACCGATCCAGTCGTAGCCTCTTGCCTGGTTTTTGCTTTCCGGAAATACTTCTAAAAGTAAAAAAAAACTATTTTGTAATAGCAAATAAAAAACTATTCTATATTAACTCATATGATTATAAATTTAAATATTGGATAAATACCGTTAAATACTAACTACTATTAAATGACTATTATATATATCCACTTTTAATGATAACTGTATTTGAAGATTTTATGCAATTATTAAAAATGTAAATTAATTTGTGAAATAATCAGCTGTACCTTCTAGGGTTGCGTCAAGTTGAACAACAGACATGGTTATATAGGCAATGTCATCCACCCAAAGGAAGTAGTTCAAGCTGAAGCAAAGTATTCCAATATTGATTATGAGCATGAAAATGTAGAATAGTATTTGGTGGGGCTTGAAATCCTCTAGAGGCATATGATATTGAACCAATAATCGTATTATTATGTAAAATGCACAGAAAATTGTAACGATAGCGCCTTGAGACCATAAAAAGTACTTCAGGCTCTTCGTACTCGTAGGTTGAACAGAAATCGCAGCTTTTTTAATTTTTATATCCAAGGGACATAGTGGAAATATTTTGTTGACATATGAACACATTATCAGAGCTAGTCGGCTTTTCTGTGTCAACATATTTCAATGTTTTTCACGTAAATATCTAGTCAGCAATTTGTTTTAAAAAAAGGTTTTCTCAGGATTTAGTTGTTTGCTTGTTGGGGCTACAATTGCAATTGTCAATCAAAGTTTGTTCTCCCTTTTGAATGCGTATGCTTTAAAATGTTGCCAAGGAAAAGTAAATGAAAACATGCCGTACTTTGCTTAAAACCATGGTTTAGAAATTTCCCATTCAATTTTGATATTCACATGAAATGTAGAAAAATTGGAAAAGTGGGAATCAAACTGTAAAATTGGGAAGTATCACGTGACTTTCAGCCCTTATATGAAAGTTCTTCCCACTCAATTTTTCAACTTCCCAATCTCCCACCCACTTACTGTCGGATTCACATTCATAATATATGCACTTTTCATTCCCCAAACTGCTAATCTGCTTGTTACTGATAGCTTGAATTTATTTGAAATACACTCCTCTGATTGGTTATTTATATGACTGTCAATTGGGGGGGGGGTTGTATGAAAAATATTTAATGCTGAGAGCTATCTCATGGACAACTGTAAGACACTGTCTAATTGGACATTGAAGGTAAAATTACATTGTAGAGGCTCCAGATTAAATGTTTTGCTTAAAATACAATATACTGAATGCTAATAATATTATTGTCACATTGGAAGTAACACAGATGCATAACAAGAAAGTAATTAGCCCGCTGACCGAACATGTAGATTATTGAGATCAATGTTATTATACATTTATACTTAGTTACAGTTTAATACAGTTAAACAAACGTGTAACTATACTTAAGTTGTAAACTTCTTAATCTGTAAACATTAAGCTACACATTGACAATCATAGACTATTAATAAATTATATTAATATGTTATCCTCGAGAGTCTTGGAAATTGATTTTCCTGAAAATTACCGAGGATGGAAAAACCTAAACAATATAATTTAACCTCCTCCTCTAGAGGACGATAGCCACATCGTAATATGCTGGTTGGGAATTTGAAACCAAATGGTCCAGTTGTCTCTTTCCGCCTTTACAGAATTTGCAGTTTTTATCTAGCCTAGTTATATTATAGTTATTCATGCCTCTTTTTGTGGAAGAGCAGCAGCTGTTTGTTAGAATTACTGAGTCTGTCTTCTATATTATATAGTTAACTTTCTGTTCTGTAAGGTGTACACAGCAACTGAACTGTGATTAAGTATAAATGTATAATAACATTGTTCTCAATAATCTACATGTTCGCTCAGCGGGCTAATTACTTTCCTGTTATGCATCTGTGTTAGGTACTTCCAATGTGACAATAATAGGAGGAGGAAGACTTTATTTGTCGACTGACTTTACATTTAAAGCTTGCCATGTAGACACAGTAATAAGTGGTAAATAATGTGATGAATTAAATGATAGGATAGCATTCAGTAAATTGTATTTTAAGCAAAACATTTAATCTGGAGCCTCTACAATGTAATTTTACCTTCAATGTCCAATTAGACAGTTTCTTACTGTTGTCCATGAGATAGCTCTCAGCATTAAATATTTTGAATACAAACCCGCCCCCTATTGACAGTAATATAAAAATTTGTCATAGTAATAACCAATCAGAGGAGTGTATTTCAAATAAATTCAACCTATCAGTGACAAGCAGACTAGCAGTTTGGGGAATGAAAAGTGCATATGAATGTGAAACTGACAATACGAACTTTTTCTGTCTGCATGAACGGGCATTTCAGCCTCATCCCATTGGTCAATTTATTTGAAATACACTCCTCTGATTGGTTATTACTATGACAAAATTTTATATGATTTTCAGTGGGTGGGTTTTTTACAAAATATTTATTTGCTGAGAGCTATTTCACAGAGCAATAGTACGACACTGTTCAGTTGAGCATTGACGGTAAAATTACATCACAAAGGCTCCATATTAAATGTTTCACTTCAAAATTCAAAATACTGAACGCCAATATAGATTATTCTCAAAGTAAAACAGATTGCAGATTGCACTCTGAAATCTACTTATTCTATAATTACTTTTTTGTTGTGCATCTATCAGTCCTAGTCAGTAGTCTTTCTATTCCCACTTTTCCTAGTGGTAAATTGGGAAGCTTTCCACTTTTATATTTCCAGGTCGAAACCATGCTTACCATATTATGTCTAATGTAATTGAATACTAGGTCTTTATTGTGCTTCTTGAAATTACATTCATTACACATTATAATTTGTTACAAGGGAATATTCTAATCGTAGGGTATTACATGTTATTAACATGTGTATGGGTCTTGCATTTTCGTACGGCATCTTCTACACTCCAGTTTGTATGTGTCCAGCATCAGGCACACCCACTTATTGGCTGCTCCAGTACATCGAAGGGATAGCTTTTATCGCTTACATCCTCTTACACCAACTCACGAATGTCATCCCTGAATACCTTCTCCACACTCTTCCACGGTAGGCAGCCGTACTAGGGTACTGACTGTTTTTAAGATAGGCTAATGAAGAGGTAATCTAATCACGTAGATACGGATCATTCTCAGTCACTCGCACTATTCATAGTACTAACGTCCCCCAAGTTACTTACCTATGTAAAACATTGCTTGGTTGAAGGGCATTTTTGCAGGGCATCCAGGTAAGATGGATTCGAACCACGTCGCCTGTGCTCTATCTGCAAAGCAGCACATTCAAAGCCGGAGCTTCTACCATTTGTGCCACTAGCCCTCCTATATTATGTCTAATGTAATTGAATGTCCGGATTATAAGACCATTTACATATATATGCACTAATAAATAGCTTGTGGTTTGATTGCCACGTGTTCATATAGACAGACGTGGTCGCTTCTCTTTTGACTCTAAGTTCTTAAGGCAGGAATAACTTTTATTTAATACCCTCATCGCAAAATGGTCAAAACAATCGATACTAATAAAAATTATATATAAGCAAAGTTGAACTTGATTTAAATTAAATTCTCATGTAAAAAAACTAAGGCTAGCCCACAAAATGCTCTTCGAGGTCTTTTCCTAGCATTCGAATTCGACTGTGGTTGAAATGAAACCCGGAATACCAAGAAGTATCCGAATTTCACAATTATATTGATGGAATGGTTTGACAATCCGAAAGCACCTGTTTCTACATTTATTGCAATTTATAATTTTTAAAACTAATTTTTAAATGCTTTTCTTCACTGGATATTTTTATAACAGTTAAAATTCTTATTTCATATTAATATGTATAATTTTTATGATTTAAACATTTGTTTGCGTATTTTTCATCTGTGCGCATTAATTAAAGGAATACCGCAATATAGCTATTAAATATTACACATTTACCTATAGATGCAAATCCAAATCAATATTTGAAGAGACTAATTATAGATAGTTTACTTTTCACATCCAAAGTAAACTGACATAAGTAGGCTAGTCAATTAATAAAATATTTGTGACCTGCGAAATTATTATAATATATGTATATATAAGCAAAGCCAAAGGCCATATTAAAAATTCATGAATTTAAGCTATATACCAATATCTTAAAAGGTTTTGGTTTCGCAAGCTTTTCACTGAACATTTCAAAATTATTTATACACTTAATACATAAAGTACATTTTCTTCAGGGTGTATGTATGTATAAGTGTAGAAGACATAGAAATAGGAATTATTAATTATTAGATTTATTAATTCTATGCCGCCTCTCCATGTCACCACCTCTCCATGTAAAATATATTTGATGGTAGCGATCAAAAGTATAATCAGCTACAAGTCAAAATCAATAATGTGTTTAACAGTTTTTACCGATTGCACGGATTTTAGTGGCTCCGGTAATGATTTATTTTTCATATCCCCATTTTCTATGTAGAAATTGTGGGAAAATTTTGATAATTTTAGCTGAATATGTAATCACTGCTAATTCATTGCCTCTTCATCTAAAATTAAAAAGAGTCTCAATTATATACTATTACAAAAGTAATATACAATTTTTATGGCATCGGATTATTTTAGTTTAATTTACTTGGAATTACTGCAAATTTTCTAAGCATTCTTGTAATGTGAAGCACAAAAGGCATTTTCTTCTAGATTTCCTTTCCATCTGGCGTTTTCCTAAAATTGATATAAAACGATTAAAACGTGAACGTAAAGACGCATATAAGGTTACTAATTCATGCCGTGCCAAAGCAATACATTACTCCACAATGAATTACTCAAAAGGTTCATTATTGTGTATTATTTTTATATTCGTTTTTCCATGTTACCTTATGAGAATTGCCACAGGTCCTAGAAAACGAATCACATTTCCGATAGATATACTCTTGCCAAGAACTTTGCGGTTGTCTGTGGCATAACAGTACATTATAAAAATCTTCATAGTCAAAAATAAATCCACCCAAAACATTAATTTCTAACCTTTCGAAAAGATACGCTATCAATTCATGCTTAGCACCTTCATTAGCAAATTCCGGAAACTTCGACCACTGCCACATTCATTTCATTTGAATTCCATTAAAAGTTACAACGAATGATGATAGCAATACACGTCATAACTAATATAATTTATATCACAAATTGATTTTTGCTTAGAAATTTTTATTAAAAATAATGAGGTGTAGGTAAATACCTGAATAAAATGATGCAGATGCAGCACCTGTCCACTCCTGACAAATTATGTTACAGAATTCTTATAAATTCTGTTCATATTACAATAAATGACCAAAACATAGAAAATAAATTTTCTGCTGTGGTATTGCATTCAAATTGTCGTCACAGCTGTCAAAATGTTTTGCACACGTCATTGTTCTAAACGGCAGGTAACTAACAAAACAACCACAAACTCTGGCCAATTGAATTGAAAAAATTCTATACTGGAAAATTAACATGGATGTTGGTTTCTTCATTGCTTTTGACATTATGTTTTTTAATATGGAGTTTTAGAGTAGCTTTTCTGAGGAAAGTCTTTGAGCAGATTTGACATTCAAATATTTCGCCAGTGTGCATCTTCCTGCGGTGGTCCTTCCGTTTATGTTCCGTGTTAAACTTTTCCCCACACTCTTTGCATTCAAAAACCTTCGTACAACCACCATAAATAATTAGTCCATATTTAAATAAGAATTTAAATTACTAGACTTTACCTTTTCATCGGAATGTGTACTTAAATGCGCCTGCAACAAAAAATTGCAATTAATGAAGTGCGAATTAAATTGAATAATACTGCGATATTACAAACTAAAAATAATTTTATGACCTGGTAGCTATCTTTTTTGAAGAATCCCTTGCCACAGAGTGGACAGAAAAAATGTTTCTCCTTTAAATGTACCGACGAGACGTGACTCTGAAGTCTTCCGGCGCTGATGAAACGTTTTTCGCAATGTGGGCATTGGAACATTTCTCCAGTATGCAGGCGCCTATGAACCTTCAGTTGTGCAGCACAGCGAAATGTCTTTTGACACATACCACACGGAATGCAACTACATTTAAATAAAATGCATTCATGTATTTCACATGAGAACTTCTGAAATTACGAATATTATAAACATCGTAATTTTTGAACCTGGAATGTCTCTTTACGTGGACATGTAATTCTTTTCGGATTTTGAAAGTTGCCGAACAATTCTCCACTGGACAAACAAACGTTTCCGCCGTCAAATCGTGCTATTAATAGGTGAAAAAAATTGAGTTAAACATAAATATTTATTATGAAAATGATTCTTTCCAGTAGAAATTGTTATAGTACATTAGACTAAAAATTTACTATTAGTCAGAATTCGTTTATATGATTTACATAACTTAAACTATAGAAAACTAAATATAGCTCCTAGCATATAACTCAATTATTTATGTTGCCATTAGCTGTGGTTGAATGTTGAAAGAATTTTTATTGCCCTGCTAGAATATCGGTGTGGCGAAAAGAATTTAATGACTCAAGGTCAAATAATATGTACATCAAAAATTACAAACCTTTCTTTTTCTGTGCTCCTGAAGTCCATCTTTTCTCGTGAATGTCTTTCCACAATCTTCACAGGTCACTTGCTCAGTTTTCTTCTTTCCTTCTTCATCTTCTCCTTCTTCCTCTGCGTGTGCGGACTTTTGATGCTGTTTCACTGAAGATTCCGTCCGGAAGAGTTTTCCACATACGTCGCAAATGTATGGGAATTCGGAAGAGTCTGGTGGATTTCCTGTGTGCAGACGCATATGCTCCTTAAAACTAAACTCTCGAATGAAACTTTCCCCACAGATTTCACATCTGAATGATGATTTGGTAACCGAGTGTGTCTTCAGATGTGTCTGCTGTTTATACCGGGTACTAAAGTAAATACGTAACAACATTATATAACAATTTATTTATACAGTATACTAAAAATATATCCATCATTGTAAGTTTGTTTAACCTAAATCCTTTTCCGCAAAGTTGACACAGGAAGCGTTTATGATTTAAGTGAACAGTATCAACATGTAACTGCAAAGAGTGCTGAGACGGAACTAAAAATAATTAAAACTGAATATAATATATCCATAAATGAAGTAATAAAAAGTATTCTTCATAGAAGATAGATAATGTTATTCATCATTTTGTTACATTTTCTTTGGCAATGATGGCAAGTAAAATCTCCAGAGTGAAGTTTCATGTGTAGGTTCAAATTCCCAACTCGCGAAAACTTTTTAGGACACAATGGACACGGTAGCACCTGCAAACATTGCAAAAAGTACAATGATGGTAATTTTTAAAACATAAATAGGCATTTTTAATAAATTCTGCTATGAATAGTAATAACTAGCATTTAATTATGTAATGGACAATATTAATATGATATATTACAGTAGAATGCTGCTTCACATGTTGGTTGAATTCTTTGCGAACTTTAAACTCTTTTAGGCAGACCTCACAAGTAAAAGTTTCGGCACTTGAGTCGTGCTTCTTCTTTATCTGCAAAAATATTATTTTTATCCATAAAAGTTATCATAAAATTAATTACGCAATTTAATCACCAAAATAATTAATTTACGTGCTCCCGTAAGGACTCCTTTCGATTGAATTTCAGATCGCAGTGTGGACAGTCGAGTTTTTGTTCTACGCTCCCGTCTTCGCATTTCCCCTTGTGTGTCAGACGGTGACTGTTCAGTTCCACAAAATTTTTGAGAGGCAATCCACAAATATCGCATGAGAGGAGAAATTCTTTTGTGTGCGTCGTCAAATAATGCGCTTCTAGTTTTTGATGCTTAAATTTGTCTTTAGCCGGACTAAAAACTTTTTCACAAATGGCACAATTCTCTCTTTTGCCTTTTTTCTGGATCGGTTGATGCTCCATTTGGTGTAGGAGGGACAAGTACTCAGCTTTGAAGGACTTGGGGCAGGATGGACATTGATAAGGGGACGGGGAAGACGGACACGAATATTTTTGGTGATGAGCGTAGTTTTTAATATTGCTGAAGACTTTTTGACAGAGTTGGCACGTGGGCGGAATCTCTTCGCGGTGACCCATCACATGAATTTCAAAATCATATTGATTGCTGCCCAAAAAGCGTTCTTTTCCACCGAAGGTTTCCGGACAATCAAAGCAGGAAAATGGGCCAGAGTGTCGCTTCATGTGCCTTCGAAGTTCCTTTTTTACCTATTACGGTTTTTTAATATTTAAAATTAATTAATACTAAGTAACAGCAACGCCAAGTTTTTAAAACAGAGTACGTACTTAAAAATACGAAATATCGTTAAATATTAATATAAAATCTTTCTGAATTACATTTTCGAATAAAAACTAAATCAACAAGGTAACAGCAAAAGCAGATAATTATCTTTTATTTTTGAAGAATAAATAAAGTAGAAGTCTATTGAATTAGAAAAACAAACATTTGATTTAAAAAGCAAATCTACAAAATATTTTTCCCTTTTTCACCTTGAACTGATATCCACAGAATTCGCAATTGAAAATCTCTGCGTTTTTTGAATGTCGTCTCACCATGTGTTCTGACAAACTTTGCTTTTGAACAAACACCCGCCCGCATAAATTACAACGATTCCGCCCACTTCCCCTTTTCCCAGTTGTTTCCCACTTTTTCTCAGTGTCACTGTCGTTCCTTTGCAATATAATATTAATTATTAATTAAATACACATTAGATGTTCAAAGCATTGACCTTTTAGTTACATTCATACATTGATGAATCGTTGTCCTGTTGAGAGCAGTTATCCATTTTAATTCTGTCTCGTAAGTTTCTGATTTGTCCATTACTTTCCAATTCCAATCCTGTAATATAAAAAGGAATAAATAAGAAAATAGTAAGTATATATTTAAATGACTTTATTGAACCGACTGTTTTACTTTGGAGGGGAATGACAACATTACGCAGTTGACAGGAAACTTCTGTATCTTCATCCCCTTCAATTTCCTCCTCCTCTTCCTTGACAAAATGCTCCTGTGGTGATGGGATAGGAGACGGGAAGTAGTCATCGTCTTCTTTTTCTTCTTTTATCGTAACATGTTCAATTTCATACTTTTGCAGAATTCCATTGGGTTTTCTATTTAATCAATTGTCATAATTGTCAGTAAATATTTTATTTTCAAGCAAGCATGAAATGAATGATTTATTTAAATATAAACAATCAAGAATTACTCTATATAATAAATTAAATTATAATTTTCTAATTTCTTACTGATTGTCATTGTCACTACATCGGTATCGTACAATTTCTGCAGAAAAATATTCGATAAAATTGGCAATTTCTTTTTGAAGTTGTGACAATCTATCATTGAGCAGTGACAACTTTTCGCCTGAAGAGTAGCAGTCATTACAGAAGGGACAGTTCCTTTCTTCGGGGCCAAGGCCATTCCAGCTATTTGAAAAAATTTCTGGTTTTAAAAAATTCGAGCAAACAGTGTACACTTTTCCAACATTTTCTGGAGAAGGAACTTCCGTAACCTCAAATTGACGTAAACAGGCGACACAGTTCAAAATTTTGAAATTTTCCATTTTAAATCAATTTAAATTCAATTGATTTCAAAAACTAATAAAATCAGCAGCAAAAACAAGACTTTAAAAGATTTCCAATTGACATGTTTTCAAATTGAACAAAATTCCCGCCGTACTGTGTCTTTCTACAGTCCCGAATACCCGAAACAACGGCTTTCAATACTGCCTTGTTTATTATATATATTTATTATAATTACATGATTATTACAGTTTATCCAAAAATAATATTCGGTTTTTTTCATTTAGTAGCAATGATAAATGAAAAGTTAGCCCTGGTTTTAATAGTCAATTTCGAAAATCAACAAATAAAGAAACAGGCTATTATTTTTGGATAAACTTTAGTTTACTGTGTGATTTGATTACGGACTTATTTATTTAAGTTGTAGTTGTACCATTATAATATCTTATTTGCTTTAATTAAGACCAATTGTAATTGTATGAATTAAAAAGACGTTTTTATTTTTCCATTTTGTTTTTATCCCACCCGGTAAAGCTTTGATGTAATATTTTGCTATAGAATTAATTGTATAAGGTTTTTTATCTTTTTATTATTATTAATATTTATATTATTTATTAATTATATTAATATTATTACTGTTATTAATTAATTATATTAATATTATTATCTGTTATTAATTAATTATATTATTATTATTACTGTTATTAATTAATTATATTATTATTATTACTGTTATTACCTACTTAATTATATTATTATTATTACTGTTATTAATTAATTATATTATTATTATTATCTGTTATTAATTAATTATATTATTATTATTACTGTTATTAATTAATTATATTATTATTACTGTTATTAATTAATTATATTATTATTATTATCTGTTATTAATATTATCTGTTAATTTAATCTACACATTGTGTGTCCATAATAATTTACAATCCTTCCAATTTAAGCTACGATACAGCCTAAGCAGTATTAAATTGAAGCCGTTTTGAAAACATTTCAAAGCACCCTATTTAATTTTAAAGCTTTTTGACATAATAATTGAATTTACTGCCATTCAGTGGTCTGGTTTCCCACAGAACCGTTTCAATAGCATATACATGTATACAGATAAGTGCATAAACAACAGTAACATTAAAATTGCAATTACGTATATAATGTAATATAATATTTTAATAGCAATTCATTTGCATTGTGCCATTATTTGTGATTATGTAGGTATTTTAAACAAGAACACAGATATGTAAATAGTTTTTGCCTTTTGTGCAAAAACTATATTTTCTAGAACATTTCCTTACTTATTAGAATGCCTTTGGTATGTCAACGAAAGAGAGGGCTAAGTTTCAAAAACATATTTTCGCCACAAATAATGTCATAAATAGCATCGCTGACTCAGAAAAAATACTCAGCATTCAATTAATGTGATATAGAAGCACATAGGTTCGTGATCTATGAAGTCAGTTTGTGGGAAATGTGAAACAATTAACTGTTCCTATAACTATCCGTCATTATTTTCTTTAAAAAAATAATTATAAATTATAACCATAGTAGATATTAATAACTTCACATGGAGTATAATTCATTTTGTACAGAACCCACACTGGGGGAGCGGACCACATTGATTTGAACGGGCATTCTCACATCTTCATCATGTAAATCCTTTGGGACGTGAAACCCCGACTGCCCTAAAGAACTTCGCTCATGTCGAACATTCGGGTAGTCTTTATTTCCCATCCGTGCATTTTTTGAGCAGCGGTCTACTGCCTGTCTTATTTTTGTACAACAGATATTTCCAACACACTTTAGTGCATAGAAAGATTTTAAAATAAGGGAAATGGAGTTTCTATTGCCAATTTTTAATAATCGTAAAAGAAGTGCAATATTAGCACAGAAAGCCTCAAGAGCCAATATCAACAAAGATCCAACTAGGATATATCCACAAAGAATAAAAATTGATTTCAGTTTCATATGCAAGTTTATGGGAACAGGAATTGATTCCTCCTGATGCTTCAGTTTTGCATAGGATTGTTTATAAGGCAGAAGTTTGCTGTAGTCATCTTCCTCCTTCAAGAGACCTAAAAATCCAATTTCCAACATCCGTTGGAAATAGAATTTGAACTTGTGACGACCAAAATTATTAAATCTGTAAGACAGTGGTGCAGTACTTATGGTTTCCCTGGCTGAGCTGCATTCTCCGTCGACTGATAATGTTTTGGTTATCATTCGTGTGCTATAATGAGCGTATTCTTTTTCTTCTAGTGTGAATACTTTTCTGGAGTAGTTGGTCAGAACATGGTCAGCTACATCTTTAAATCCATAAATTCCATTCATGGTTTCATTTGGCCTTTCTATTTTCCAATCATATATATAAACACTAGAATCCATTTTGTCCAAAAGTTTATATTTTTCAAAATGATGAGTCATATCTTCAAAAAAGTTGACCCGTTGGTCTCTCTGACTCAAAATTTGGAAACCATTTTCGAGGAGTTCTTTAAAATCGGAAAATTGTCTTTTGTCAGGCGGTGAAATAATTTCACTCGTTATGTAGTCGCAATAAAGAGTTGTGATTATGAAACCCATGAAGATTGTGATCAAATATAATAGATTCCGCTTCTGGCTGATGGTAATTGACTGATCTAATAGAACGGCCACAAAGGACATAAAAATCCAACTGACTTTCTTGCCCCAAGATGAATTTTGTGTTTTGAATACCAAAACCAGAAATGAAAGAGGAAATATGACGCAAATCATACGCCATGAACTAGCGTCAAAAGTATTTTGAACTAACACTGTCAACGGGACGTCATGATAGTCAAAGGCTTGCTGACAGTAAATGGGAATTTGTTCTTGATAGTTTTCGATGAAATACGTCGAGTACAAGTCGTAGTTGTACACGTTGGTATAAGACGCTAACATCAGAATTTCTCCAGCAGGTTGTATTGAATTTAGTTGGATTGATTGTCTTGCATAAATAGCAGTGAAATTTAATTTATCAGCCATGGTTTCCACAGCCCTGTTAGTAGCTGGACACTGCATTTCCCATTTTTTAATCGCCAAATAAACGGAATCTTTACATCTGGGCATTCGTGATGCATAGTTCAGGGGGTTATTTTTATCAACTCCTCCAATTTGGATTCCATGTAGATGTCCATTTAAAGAGTACCAAACTCTTTCCCAATCTTCTTCTATTTTCATGCCAATTAATGAATCACTACCGTATAGGTTTCCGGTGTAGACGGATATATTTTTATGCTCATCGATCACCAAAATGAAAAGAGGAGTCG
The DNA here is from genome assembly GCA_009936455.2 of Tomocerus minor. Classification (NCBI taxonomy): domain Eukaryota; kingdom Metazoa; phylum Arthropoda; class Collembola; order Entomobryomorpha; family Tomoceridae; genus Tomocerus; species Tomocerus minor. Next base: position 160 of record JAAAYG020009837.1, on the reverse strand, counting down.
TCAATTCAAAGCTGAGATACCGTGGTCTCCATATTTCTCTTATGTTGCTCTCACTGATGGTGTAGACAATTAGGAAAGTAGAGCTTAGACGATTTACTTCTTTGCCAAAATATTCCGTCAATCAGGAGAATGAATCATGAGGGTCGAACAGGATGTTAAC
>JAAAYG020009826.1:0-24343 GCA_009936455.2 Tomocerus minor | reverse complement strand
GCATTTTGTTTCCCACTTTTCCCACTGGGAAATTGGGAAGCTTCCCACTTTTCAATTTCCCAGTCGAAATCATGGTTTTATGCATGCGTGCACGTCAAATACGTGATGATGTATTGACGAAATCCATGGATGGAAGTCTATATTTATATATCGGCTTGCATGTACTCAATTGAAGCGTTAGGGAAAATATTCAATTCAGCTTTGCACTGCCGTTGAAACTACAAACTGTTGATCAGTAGATTCATGTCATAGGATTTACAAGTGCCCACGTTATACTTATATACATGCATCTTATGTTTTTACATCCTGTCTGACATAAAAGGCTGTAGGCCGTCTTCACTACCATTTTCTTATTGACTTTTTTTTCGCAAAATCCAAGAAAAGGGAATCCGATTATTGTATTTGCACAAAAATCTTCCTGTGTGTGGACATCTCGTAAATAAGAAGGCATTAATTATACAGAAATTGATTTTCCATAAAAATCATTGCCATCAAAAGGAGGAATTCGTGGGATGCCAACTTTTGTTGTCGAGGAGTCTTTTGTGTGCCTACATCTACTTTGAGGTCAACACGAATGGAGTTTGTCATAACAAGTTTTCTTTCGACGTAATTACAGATAAGTTTTTCTCACTGGCTACGAGATGAGTTTTTAATATGTTAATAGCCGATGAATTATACACAGAGGTGTTGTGAAGGAATGCTGCGCAGGCAGGTGAGGTGGATGATATGCAGATAGGCAATAATATTATTTTTATTACATGCAATAGATAAGAATTGTCAGAATGTCTTATTTAAAGAGTAAAAAATGATCTAGCTATAGTTGATGCCACCTCCCTGGGTTTTAGAATGCAGATAGCCCAATTGGGTGGGTTCCTTTTGGTCTATATGAGCGAATGGATGGAAATGTGTAAGCAATTTGTGGCCGCCTCATGTTAATTCAAGGTAAGTCAGGCAAGAAACGTGTGGTGAAACAAAAGTGGCGTAAGTATCTATTGAATTGAGGCTTGGCAAGAAGAAAAGAGTTGCTTTGAAGTTATATCTCCTCCACCCCATATTTTAACATGAGCAGTCTCAACGGCAGGACAGGACAGGATAGGGAGAAAAACTCCACTTGACTTCTTGACCGTGGCTACATGGCTTTTTGCATAACATTAAGTCTCTAATTTTATCAGTGATATCATATATTAGAATCATTGTTAATGGGCATGTAATAAAGTTGTGATAGTGTAGCTACATGGATTGGTTGCTGTACTCTGTTCGATAGGAAATATTATAATGGAAGGATTAGCCTTTAATGCGACAGAGAAAAAATGATTTCCCCCAGCAATTAATGTAAAGTCCTCTTGGAAAAACTACAGCTAGCTATTTAATATTATATTAGAGAGCGTTGGCAGTGGCACTGATCGTCCATAAAACAACTTATGGCTACACATTCCCTCAGATAGCCGAAGAACATAAATTCTGAGGATGGGATCATGCTTAGCTTATCACTAGTAAGTACATTAGGTCCTACTACATATCTGTCCATTGAATCCCTAAAACTGAGTGAAAAAATGTAATAGATGAGTATTAGGAATAAAGTGAAGGAAATGAAATGGGAATCAAACAATTTGTATTCCGAATGCTATTCCGCTCCAGTAGATGATGAAAATTAAGAAATCTCTTCTCGTAACATTTAGTGATTAGGCCAGACGTGGCTAGATCACTCCAATGTTCTTCCTCCTCCGAACTAAATGCCTCTTCTTCCTCTCTCTCTCTCTCTCTCTGTGCTCTACTACCTCTTAATAAATAACATATCCACTATAAGAGCTCTTAGCTCCAGGAACATTTCCTTTAGGACTAATATTTTAATAGGGACATTTCCCTATGATAACGTTTTATTACTTTCTTCTTGAGATTAGGATGATATTAGCTCTTGAATTCTATGTAGGTATGTAGGTATGTGTGTAATAGGTAGGAGCTCCACTTCATCTTACCTTTCTGGCTTACCTAACTCAACTAATGTATGACTGTAGTAGAAGTACATGGTCTAATCTCTGCCTCCTCCTTATAGGCCATCTAATAGAATTGTTACTGTGTGGACCTAGATTGCATTTGAATATAGTTAGTTGGCAGAGGAGTCTATATAGGAGTACAGTGAGATCCAAGTGGCCATTTCATGTGGTCATATGTAATAATTTATATCTAGTTCCATTTTTTACCTTTTCCACTAAAAGCACAGTTGAAAGGAAAAGAAAAAGGAGGTCTGAAGCGGAGATATCTCTGTTTCCAGAGGAGCCTAGCTCAACAGAATCCTTTGCACTCACTTCAAAGTATTTTACAGTCGAGCTGCATCTAAATGCAGGGCCGCTAACATTCCCTTCTGTCCGACCTACTACTTCTCTACATACATATTTAAATAAATGTATTTCTACAATTGCACATTATACTCTTGAGCTCACTATAAATATATCTGCCCCTTAGATACCTCCTATGTACACCTTGATGGAGTGAATGTATGCGAGTAGAAAGTTGTCCACGCTCATGTTACATCAAATAGCGTGTACAATGGAATTCTGTGATTGCGAGCGAGCGAGCGAGCCTGGCTGGGTTAGAGGGTGTCCAGCAAAAGGCCGGAGCATTGTAGCACATTTACAAGTTTATAGAGTGCAGAATGCTATCTTGTAGTGTCGTAATAAATTTGACAAAGATGTAAAATACAAAGAGAACAACTTTGTGCTGCAGAATATTTTCCACATGTATCTTCACTCAACTTTTTCCATCCCACTTAGAGACTTACGGACTACGTACGTACGGACGGCAACAATTCCCCTACTATCAGATCCTTGCACAAAAAACAAAATTCAGAGAACTCATTCTATATTTTACTGGTGTAGAGGCGAAGCATAAGTTTAAGTAGAGTAGCAGGGAAGAGAGAAGAGTGACTAGAGAGAGAGAGAGAAGCAGGAGAGTATGAAATATCCGAGCAAATAATAACTGACGCTGCCTATGCTGCAATTCTCAAGGGACCTCAGACAGTACGGAGAACTCAGATGTACAAAGTTCATTTGTACTTGTATGTTATGTAATGTAAGTTCCTTCTACAAAGAAGGCCACTCTCCCAAGCAACCTATCTCGTGACTTGGGCTTGCCTAGCTTTAGGATGGGCAATTCACTAAAGCAAGTCAGTCAGTCTTAACACGGCTGTGCCTAGGCCAATTCACCCACCGTCCACTTGATGTATACAAATACACGGGGAAAACCCGAGACTTGCACGCCACTATAGTAGACAGTGTTTCTTTAAAAGGTAATAGAAGACACCTGAATAGGAAGTCACCTCTTAGATCGTCAAAACGGATTTCGGACATTTTCACTTGATGTTTTTAAAAGATGCGGGGTAATTACTCTTAACGTTTGAAAAGTTAGCAAAAAAGAATGGTTAATTGTTAAAAATTTAAAATGTGTTGAATTTGGTTAAAGAGTATTAAGAATGGAGCTCTACGGCCCTCTCCAACCGAATTTAAATGGGAAACAAAGTCATTTGAAACTGGGAAAGGGTTGTATGTAGGAGCATTGGCTTGTATTCATAGAACCGATGCTTGGCTTTTCTTCTGATTCACTTACTAGACCCTTGAGCATTGACTGTGTACGAGATTAGCTCTGAAGATGCTTCTATTCCAACAGTCTATGGAGTGGCCGTAAGTAAGAAGAGCCTAGCTAGTCGGATATAGCTATCTAAGTTAGTAAGTACATTAAGAGATAGAGTACGCAGTTAAATTGCCTGAGTTTCTAGATATCAAGGTTTACATCCTAAGATAAAAGTCAAAGAATAAGTTGCATTAGAAAATCCAAATGGATGAGCTGGGTTCTTTAGCGTTATTACTGTTATTGTTATGATTATTGCTTACAATATAAGTCCATGTCATACTCAGTCACTTCACCTCCGCTCACAATCAAGAACATTCCGCTTATTTCCATCCCCTTTATAAGGGTATAGCCCTGTGAGATTAGGGATGCTACTTAGGTGCAATATTAGTAAGTGAGTTAGTTTCCGTGGATAACTTTGTAGATATGAGTGCGCTGTATTAGTCGGAGGATGCCAAGGTAGATATTCATAGATTTCTGTGTGCTGTAAATCCAGATTACTTTTGTGGCTAGTGGGAGCGTGAGGAGATGTGCTAAGAATTTCTGCTGATGTGCATGGGATTGGATGTGAGGACTGAGGAGACTCAAGTCTCACGAGAGTTCACATGATGAGATGAGAATGAGAGTTGAGACGGATGTAAATCCAAGTGGTGCAAAGGTGAAGCGTAGCATTAGAATAATAAGAACAGGGAAAGGCTTCGAAATCCTAGACTCACAAGATGATGCCATCTGAATAACCACATTATATTATGTAACAAGAATGTAAACCTAACGTGGATTGACTTCACTTATTGTAATCTAATATATGCTCATTCCATTGGGATCCATGGATACCTGAAAGCAACACACTTACTCGCACTGCTCTTCTGCCCTCATTCTCAAATATATTATTCAACAAACCCAAATAAAATATGGACATAGATGTACCAAAATTTTACATCTTGTTGAATTCCCTAAGTCCATCTGTATATAACTGTGGTGTATAAGTCAATGAAGATATAAACTTGTGTAGAATGAATATAAAAATATGCTTTTTGCTGCAGGCACTATAAAGATACAAAGAAATTGATCGAATTAAAAATAGCGGGGTTTAAGTATAAGTCGATTGAATGGTTGGAAATAGAGACAGTAATTCTATTGTAAGGACTACTACAATTTAGTTGGTACCTACTCAATTTCTGCATTACCTATATTTTAAGTATATTTTTTGTTGACCTAATTTGTAGTAACTAATATTATTTGCTACTTTGGGCAAAACTTTTGAAATTCGTCATGAATTTTTTAAATAATCATCGAGGATTTTTTTCGTAAAGCCTAACTATTTAAGTGGAGTGTGGAGCCCGGTAAATATCACCAATTTTTTAAGGAAGAACAAAATAATTTGTAGAGCTAAATAATTTTCCATGGCTGCTTATAAATACATAATAGAAGGACAAGATTTAATTACAGCGCACCATAAATTCTTTGAAAGGGCAAGCACTATTTGTAAAACTGTAGGGTCTGAGTAGAAAGACTAATGGAATATTTGTATTTTGTATTCGTAGTAAGTGTATCAGTACCTACCTGTGTCTATATCTCATGTAAGGGAAAGGGCATGGAGCAGAACTGTCTCTAAGACAAAAGAGTTTCATTTGAGGAACCCTTTTGCAGCCATATTTCGACATAACCTTTAGCCCCCAACGAAGAAAACAATAAAGGGGTGGAATCATTTCTCTGTTTACTCATCAGTTTGCTAAACACGTCCAGTTTTGGAGCCAGATTCTAGAATGATTTACTCCGTCATAAACGATTCTTTATTGACTGCCTCATTTTGGAGTTCTTTTCCTCTCCTTCTCGCTCGCCTTTCCGCCGTCCCCACACTCATCTCCGACTTGCTCCTCTTTATTGTGAGACACCCCGAGAGCTCACCAAAACACATCTTCTCTCTATTTTAAAGTCGGAGGACTTGGAAAGTCACTTTTTGTCCTTCTACTCCACCAAGTCATTTCTAAATCTCAGTTCATTGCTTGATACGCAGCAATAATAATAGCAACCGTGATTCTTGACGTTATCTATTGGACGTCAGGAGTTGTTGTTTTATTTCTTGACTCAGTTGTTATAATAACTTTATTATCACAGAGTTCAAATTATAGACCTGTTTACTATTCATACTACTAGTTAATAATTACTAGTCATTATCTTTGTGCATGCACATACATACAGGGCAGCCAAAAATGGTTTACCTCCCACCTATGTATACAAGATATCATCTACATATTTGTGGATCATGAAAATATATTTTTTTCAATGGGGGCTCATTTACTGGCTAAAAATTAGACAATAATCACTGAATTTTTTTTTTATCCCTAATGAAGTCTACTGCATAGGGGGATTAAAAAGCCTCATCATGTCTAATTTTCTGAAGAATCCATTTCTAAGTAATTTTTATTTGCTCTACTTTATAAAAATTGATATTATTTACTACTTCTACCAAAACGTTCCATGGCGCTTTAATTCGTCAATTCGTCGTTTAATTTTGTACGTGAACCTATATTATAGGACGGAAAGTCTCGTATACCAGATATGATAATTTGAGGTAGTAACTCAGTTTGTAACATGCATTTATTGAAAACATTTCTTCTTTTTTGAGGCGTCTATATCAACTTTTAACATTTTTAGCGTACAATCGAACAAAAAAGTGGGCTATAAGTTAATAGCACACTGTTATGAGTGTTTATAAGCAATGTGTGCATTGCAATAACTACATACAATGTAATATGATAACATTGTATATGCACTTATCGTCTATCAGTATTGATGGCTACTATCGCATATCGGTGCAATATTACTACTTATGAAGGTTAAGTGACGAGAGAGATAAAGTATGTCAGCGAGACATTTAATCCGGGATGCACGATGCAGTCGGAAATGTGAGAAAGTGTAGATACCTTAATAACTTGGGGATTAAATGAATGGTGTACCTGGTCAGAAGAGATGAGGGTCTAAGTGTCTAAGTATTATATCACTCTTGACTGAGACGAAGTGGTGCAGTGGCAGGGAGACGCTGCTTCATTGACCCGAATTTGTACCTTTCATCTTATTACTTGAAAGGCACTGACTTTTGATGTTCATTGTTTTTCAAAGACATTCAACAAAACTATCGAATTTCTCTCGGGATCCGCTCTTTGTCTGTGCGGACTTCCTAGCATTCCTCCAGACACATTCGAGTGCCAGTGCAAAGGAAAACGTTCGTAAAAGTGTTTGCGAAAAGGCAGGTAGGAGATGCAGGAGGATATAGAGCAGGAGAAAGAGAGAGAGAGATAGTGTATAAGATTATTGCATTTCACTTTTGATGTGCGGGAGACGGAGAGGAGGCGATGCAGACAGAGCAGAGACGTTCGTATGTACGTAGGGCAGAGAGTGTAGACATTCACTTAGAGCCAGAGAGCTGGGCTACTTAGGATTAGGTTTAGGTAGTTAGTTTAGTTAGTTAGAGCTGTGTGTGAACTGAGCTCTGTTTTCTGCCGTAGCAAATGAGGTGGTAATAGAAACGATCTTGCTCATTGTGAGTACGTGAACCTACAGCGGCGTAAAGACAATATAAACTGAAAAACCTTGTTAAAACGGAGCAAAGTCCCTGTGAAGTGGAGTTGTTCGCATCCCATATGGTTAATGAGCCTCGCTAGAGTAAACGACTATTAACTTAACATTCAAGAGGAGTAATATCCCAGCAAAAGGACTCCTTTCATGTTTTATGTGCCTTTGCTCGCCTTCTTCCCGACTTCCCTCAGCCAAACTTCCCTAACTCTTCTTGACTTGGATCCCTTCTTCATCTAATAAATGTCTGTCTGAGCAACTCCACGTCAGCCCTACAGCAAACCAGTACGCATAATAATATTTAACTGTTTGGCAAGGTTCAAGGTAGAACCACTCACTCCCGCACCACCTCAATAAGTCACATCTTCCTCTTCCCCAAATACTCGCAACTTTCCTCCCAAAACTTCTGCACACTCTTCATCTAGACCTTATTATTCCATTAGAGACATATTCTACATATTTACACGTGTAACCACATATAGACACACTTTCTTCTTCTCACTGTCAAACTGCAACCCACATACGCATCCGAAGCTAAACTACCTACTCCTTTTCCCAAACAATCTACTCGCACTTTAATTATTTCTCAATCATGCCTTATAAATATCACGTACGCGTATCCCTGGAATATTTCCACCTATTATTGCACAAACCCCCGAAATTACTATTACATGATCCTTGGAATAGTACCCAGCAATCTTTTCTATTCGGCCTCCATTTAAATTATTTGGAGATATTGTCTCTTTGTTTTTCTATACACTATATATCATACTACTGACACATCCGTACACTTTGAAAATTGATTCCTGATTTGCTCTTTCAGTGAATTTTGCGTAACACGGACAATTATGACAAAGAGTAACTTTTGACATTTGTATATGTTGATCTGAAAAGAAGAGATAAAAGAAAAACAGAAAGGTTTCCATAAATTTAACGCTGTATAAACTGCCTATATGTATATCATAGTTCAGTGGCTCAGACGAAGTATTAAAATCGCGGCTTGCCTTTGGTTCAAGCAATCAAGTTTGAATTACTTCGTAATAACTAAATACCTCTCTTGTGTATGCAGTTAACAACTAACCGTTGATCTGTTGTCAAAGATAATTTTTGGAATCACTCCAGAGTTAGTATTACCAATTCGTGGGATGCATTTAATTTTCATATATCACTACATGAAGGGTATCTATAAATATATCCTTTTGAATTATATATGATGCATATATGAAAGACAAACATGGGGTTTGTATTTTTATCAAATGAATATTTGATACTCATTCCGGGCTGATGACTGCTTAACCTTTGCTGCTCCAAAAGATACTTAATTGCTCCTTTCCTTTTTTCTGAATGGCCTCATGGAAAAATCGATGGATCCAGAATTAGGACTTTCAGTACAAGGACAAAATTTCGCAATTTATTAGGGCCTTCAAATTCTTGAATTTCTAATAACACTCTCTTAGTATAGTAAACTACTACAAAATGCAATTTCCCCTCTGGGGTCTTATGGAACCCAAATGGTTACATCCAAAAACTATTTCTTTTCAGTTTTATTGCGTATTTTGTCAGTGCCCAGCTTACTCAAATGTCTTAAATAAAGAATTGGCACTACGCCAATAGTTTTCTGAGGATCACAAAAATTCATAGTAACCTATAATTAGGTTTATTTAAGGTCACCCTTGAAGGTAGATAGATAAATTCCAGTTCTGATCTTTCTTATCAGAATGTTTGAACGGAAATTTTTGGATTTCTTCGTACCACATCAATCAATATGATCCAAAGTTATTTACCGGCTATATTCCTATAGCTTTATATTTTATATACATTTTGGTAGTGTCCTATTTGCTCATGAAATCAAAGGAGATATCAAAGTTTTTATATGCGTTGAAAAACTGTGGAAATAAGAGTATCATTGGTAACCATCAATTTTTTTTTGAATTACTATGGTACTGAACTGCGCTTAAGAAGTTCCAACTATTATTCTTGAATGAGCTTCTACGGATTTACTTTCATAAGAGAAGAGAAAAGCGCAGCCAACTTATTCCTGTGCTGGCAGGACTCTATTCACTTTCATCAAAATCCAATCTTGAAATAGAGGATGTAAAGATCTCTGTAAAGATACGACGACGAAGTAATAATGTAGCATAAATGCACTATCACTCTATCCAGCTCCATCAACCTCCCCCTGACACATCCACACCATGACATTTTCACATTTGTGTCACAGTAATGACATTGTAAAATGAGCGGTTAGCTCATTATTCAAACAAGACTACCGGCCGGGGACAAAAAACCACTGCAACAGACTGACACAAAACGGTGACTGCCTAACATACCTATTAGTTGGAAGGGTAATCAGTAATAAGCAAAGTAGTTGACAAGTCTAAGGATATCTAGTTTTACAGCCAACATACATAGTCACATCTAATAACAATCAGTCAGGTTGGTGTGGAATATAGATAATTAGGCCATTAGCATTCCTTCAGCATAAATACATAAGAGAATTTAGAAGTTGTCTTAAAAAAGTATTTTTTTATTGTTATTACTTATGACTAGCTATTATAGTCGGTCATCTCACCACTCTTTAGTCTTTAATTTTGAATAAGTAAAACAACTCATTTTACTTATACTACAATGCACAGTACCCTTTTCTGTTACTATAATATGCGTTTTAATATCTGGCAAAGGTTAAAATTTCTAGGTCTTTTGATGCTAAACGTTATTGATATGGTCTTGGCTTCGTTTTGGGAAATAAAAGGATGCATGTTGGTGTGTCTTAATTTAATTCCATTAATTTTATGGATGTAACTATTTATCCTTGTTGGCTATAGTTAGAATTTAAAGTGTTTATTTCATAGACAAATGTCTAAGTGCGTGTGTATATCTGAACCATGACATTGAAGTATCACAACTGTTAGCAAACTGCCAATGTACATACAAACAAATTGTTGCTTTTGTCATATTGATTTAAATTGATACCTTAAATTTGATGTAGCTCCATTCAGTAAATCGGAGGATTAAGTGAATGGTGGTTTATTTGCTCTAATAAAATGCAGTGGGCAATTGTGTATACTTTGTTTGAGACATAAAAGTTAATAAATGTCTTATTGCACTGTATGATTAATTTGTGGCAAAAATTATGTAAGTGCTCTTGAGAGTAGCCAAGGGATTGGGTAGGGCGACGAGATTTTAAGTTGTATGAGGCTTTGAACTAAGGGGATTGTGTGTGTTTCTGTAACAGTCTGTAGGTAGGTAGCTGGAGAACAAAAAATATTGGTGTGATAAGTAGCGTTCTACTTTTGGGTGAGTGAGTCTCGTATTTTTAGGCAAAGCTGAAATAAAGAGCTTATTTTGGGTCATTTCAAGTCTCTGACACTTCAAAGCGTAGAATATTTCTCGTAATTTACAATAATGGTCGAGAATGACTGTAAGCTGTAAGAGAACAGAACACATAAGAGCATTAACAATGGGGAACTCAAAGCAGTTTCTCTCTTCTTTCTCTCTGTCCTGTCCTCAGAAGTTCATGCAGCTTCTGCTAAAATATCTTTCGATCCTTTCAACCGTTTTATGCTCTTCGACAAGACTCACGCTCTTCAGTCCCCGCGTCTCAGATTATTTTCTCCTTTATTATACGGTTTCCCTAATCGTAATACCTTTTCTTCCAGCTATAAGACTTTTTTGGTTGCACATCGCACAGTGCACTGCCTTGCCTGCCTTTTGGCCCACGACGATGCAGCTCTCTCAATCTCTCAGTGGAGATATTACAGTGCCCTGAATCACTACTGGAGTATTATGTATATCCACCCATTCCACTCACAACTAGACACTATCTTTTCTATTTGGCTTCTAAAAGGAAGAAGACATCTTCTTATGGTCTTTGTTGCTCAGCAACTGTCAAAAGTTTCTCGCTGTCCTATCTATTCCTCTCAAATGCATGGATTCTCATCTTTGCATCCCTCATTGCCTAGTGCCTAGTACTGAAACTGGGAAACCTTATTACTATACCATGAATGTATTTCTGTCTTCAGACTGCCATTTTTAAGATATGTCCATTCTGCTCATGGAACCAAATTTTAGTTTTATTTTCCTTTTTTGGTTAGTTACTAGCTTTTTTTTAAAGCTAGGCTTCAAATAGTATAAAAAGTGTATTTGTTTTAAATACTTAGTCAATTTAGTAACTGAAAAGTTTCCATTTTTTCCTATACAAAGTATTTTTTTCAAACCAAGTACTTTCACTTTACCACTTAGAAGTAAATAGATAAAAGCAACAAAAATTCTAGTTTTTCCTTTTACGCAATAACCTTACTTCTTATACAAAAAGCAAGAAATAATGGCTTAAAAACCTTGAATTTTTGCTTTTTTGTCAAAGAAATACCTACGTTGCAATACAAAAGCGTTATTAACACATAGTGGAGTGTTGAGGAGATGGACTGTGCTTCTGTATAGCTCTCTAGTCTCCCTCTGCTCTGTACTGTCTATTAGATGTAGTAGAGTCCAGACAGTGCAATTTAGTTAAATCACATTGGTGTAGTGTGGACAGACGGACAGAGAGACAGACTGCTTTAACAAAACCATAAAGTTGTTTCTACAATTTATAAACCGTTTGTAAATAAATGTAACGAAGAAGAAACTTACGCAGCTTTTAGTTTTTTCTCTGTAGTATACGTGTGATGGAAAACTGGAGCGAAGTTGCGTGCGATGTGAGTGGGTAGATGGAGGACACACAGACAGACAGACAGACAGAATCGTTCATTTCAATAAAGAAGAAATAAAATTCCTCTTAATAAATAAGACTCCTGTAGAATATTATAGAAACCCATATTTTGGAGAACACAGTATAGTATTATATGCTTGGGCGATTGCAGATTGATTTAAGGGAATCAGAAAGAAAGTCCCCGGTAGATGCAGTTAGTAATGCAGACAGGAATACATGAAAAACATCTAAATAGTTATAAATAAGAATAAAAATACTGCCCAAGCTCGAAGCCACTCAGAATTATAAAAGAGTAATATTTTGTTTAGGGTTATAATAAACCATGCATGAAAGTGTGTATGGCCATGACGATGATAAGTCATCGACGACAAAAACACAGTCTAATTTTATTAGGCAAAGTAATTATGATTCTCATGTGAAAATAGGATGAGACAACAGTTGAGAAAGTACATATTCTATGAAGAAAGAAAAACTCCACTCAAATATTATGAAACGCAATTCAATGAAGAGATAGGAAAAATATATCAGTAACCACCAACCGCCACTGCACTCCCCATTGCCTTTAGCGGTTCATCCTGTCTACGAAATAAGCTTCAACTAAGAATACAGTTACAGCTGCACTCTTTTCGCCATTAGCTACAATGTCTTATTTTATATATGCATAAGATGAACCAGAAAAGACAAACATCCATACAAGACGCGCCCCGGAACTATAAATACGTAGTGTACCTACATGTATATGTACATGTCTGTAATACCATGTATCACTATGTATTACAGATCGATACATACCCAGAAATTGCACGAACTTTTTTAAATTGACGTTTAAGAAAACTAAATACGAGACTTTATAAACTAACATTTTAATACCATCATCGTCGTGATTGATTAAATATAAATAGTGATGTAGTAATGGAGTAGTCAAATTCATAATCTTTTCCGGGATCATCATTTACATTCAGTTTCCTTTGAGCACGGGCGAATTGGAAATTCTCCCATTTCGATGCAAATGGTTTCAATGATGTAAATGAACTTTATTTTGTATCGGTCGCGGTTTTTTGCATAATTACTATGATCAGCATATTGCAAAAAACTAACTAGCTACCTGCATTTATTTTGCGTGATACCAAATTTAATACCTATAATTCACTCCATATAAATTACAAAAATAAAAATCCCAGGTTTTAGCGTTAGGATATATATACGATGAATTAGCTTAGTGGCCACTTTTTTACGCGATGTAGTAGCCTTTTGGACAAGATGTAGGTGGAAAAGAGAGTGAAAAGAGACATTTGTAAATGGAAAGGACAATGGATGGTTGGTGATGTTGGAAAGCGGAATATTAGTTAATGTTTTAACATTTGCATAATTTAACGTATCATATATCTGGGATGAGAGATTTGGTGGCTGTATTGCTGGGTCTGTATGATGTATCGATCAGTCTGAAGAGATAATTAAACAAGCCAGTCTCAAATATTTGGCATAGCTTCACGCTGTACCTCTCGGCTATTAGTGTTTGACAATGACAAGCTGATATTTATTTCCCATTCCATGGCGTGACTAGGTAGTCTCTATTTGCAGTTTGGTTGCCCCGTTATGTTTCATCTGCGCCACGTCTGTTAGTTTTCCTAAGGAACTTATAATGTCCTTTGGCTTTTTAGCCAACCCTCAGTCAGTATCTGTCAGCGAAGTAATCACGATAGAGAGGGGAAAAGTCATGTAAACATGCGTTTCTTTGATACAACAAACAGACGAAAATCTCACTTATCCACAGTCACATTCAAGGAAATTAAAACAATTTATGCATGTACTTCACTCCTCTGTGTACTCTCCTACACGCAATTTAGATACGACAGACTAGATGACAGTTTAAAGATGTACTTATTAACATGGAGGGATGTTGAGCCGAGCATTTCAGAAATTGAAAGCATCACACATAGCTACAAGGCATTTCCCAAACCTGATCCAACCGCCATTTATCATTTAATCGACTGCATGAACATTTCAAATTATTCAAATGCATATTAATTTATTACGTTATGAATTGATTTAGAAAAAAAACAACACTCTTTTTAATGTAAAAGGAATTCTGCAATTTTATTTTCTGAGTGCTGAATCGAAATAAAAGGACATACGGCAAATGCATTAAATTTCGGGTCCTTAAATTCTATTTAAAGATTTTTTCCTTCAGCAATTTTATAGACATACCCTACCTAGCAAGTAAAATACAGAAAAAAATACAAAAAAGGTCCACAGCATGAGAAGAAATAATTATGAGAGGCTGACTGTATTTTGTACACATGCAATTCTTCCAATTGTAGGTATGAAAATAAAGAAAATTATATATTAGGATTGTGCGTATATGATTAATTCCAAAATTGGCAAAATTAATAACATGAGCTAGGAAGGGATTTAATGAGTAGGGTTGAATTGTAATATATCAAGCTAACTAATGTGATATGTATTTACGGGTTTTGGTTAAGTGGATGTGTATCTGGGATTTAATAGTTTTCGGAAAAGATAGTTAGTGTAGGAGAATGTATTTTGTGCGGAGAGGTTGGTGGTTGGTAATTGGTATTGCATAACAAAGGGGTTGCTCCATGCATGGCAGGTAATAGAATAATGTAGTGGAGTTGAGTGTAGTGTAGTATGTAGGAGATAAGATATTACGACAATGCCCAATAAATTTTGTTTGCTCAATGCAGAAATTGGCTAAGGGATGAAAGGGACGTGTAGAGATGTTGGGAAGTTGGAGAGAGAAAAGAAGGAACAACGTTGGCTGGGGAGACTAAGAAGTCCATTGAGATAATAATAAATAGTAGCCTTGCTATGGGCTCTATAGTCGGATGAGTTTTCTGTAGTCATCTCTCTGAATGTGTGATTCCTGCACTTACATATTTCATGTTATAATATTGGAGCATGCGGTGCCGAACTGAAGAAGAGCGTGCAAGAGGCTGCCCTGCCTTGCGTTGACATCCTTAAAGTTTCCCTTGTCGTCCTCCGCCTTCTATGACAATATAATAGTGTGTATGGGATGAGATGTGGCTACCATTCACATTTGCACATACTTCCCTTGGTTTTGGCTACGGCTGCGGCTCCACATCTCAAAGCAGGCAGGCCCATAAAGTACCTACATAATAATATTATCTGTGCATAATACGTAGTTAGCCTGGGCTCAGTCCTTCGGCACACACACACACACACAACACTCTCGTTCGCTCTCTCTGGCTCTCTGGAAGGAGATCCCAATTTTATCTCCTCGCTCTCTGTACACGGACATGTGTGTGTATGTGTGAGGACGAAAGAAGGGAGTGCAAGTATATCATAAGGAAAAGCATGGAGATCCTTTGTAATTTATGCATAGGATTTTGGGTAGCTGAGTTCGGCTTTGCGTTGGGTCTTCCTTTGGACTCCAGAAAGTCAAGAAAATGAATTTAATGAAAATTGGAAGAAGGGACGGCTTGGCTGTGTTGTCGTTAAGCACGACGGGAAGGCAACTAAACTGAAAGTTCAAGTCTACTCGAGAAAATTCATTGCTTATACAGACACAGATATGATTTCCACGACTACATTCTTTTCTGTTGTGAGGCCGAGAGTGGCAGTGCGATCCACCCTCAAACCTATTTACATGAGCATTACTATTACCACCTATCAAATTGTTGTTTTAGTTCATCTTACACAGAAAGAACACCTATCTCTCTCTCTCTCTCTCTAATGATAACGCTATCTACTTCCTTTCCATCCACAATGAGTAGCCAACTATTTGAATGAGACTCCTTTTGACTTACTACTAACACTACGCGCTACACTCCCCTATCACCATCATTTCTGTTAACTATCTTTTTTATAAATTCCCTGCATAAATGGCTAATATCATTAGAGTAATGTTATCTCTATGCTCTGCATGTCCTTTCTAGCCTCCTCTCTCTCTCTCTCTATGCAAATACTACTTAGATATTACAAGCACTTGAAACTACAGATAGCTTGTAAAGTGTTCTAGTGTAAATTCATATTAGTTTGCATGTTTGTGGTAAAGGTTGTGAGATTAGGCTCTTCTTTTGCATATGGATGTAATAGACAGTGTAATGGGCAATGATATTTCTTGTCTCTACATAAGTACATGCTCTGCAGGATTTTGTGTGTGTATCTTAGGATGTTTTGGCTACAATGTGGGTAGTAGCTACTATTGATAGGAGTTAGGAGATGTGTTACAACCACCGAGATGCAATGTCACAAGTCTGCAGCAGTAACAAGTGAGACAGAGACACTAAAACCCTCCTCTTCACAAACTCTCGAGTATTTTTCTCAGATTCGAGAATTTAATGATTACAGAAATGGCAGTGGAGAAAACTATCGGTGCGTGCATTTTATGACTGCGTTTATTTACTTTGATGCAATTTATTACTGTAGTATTTTGGCTGAGGTTGCCTTCTGGCTTTGGCATGTCGTCTGCCTGCCCTCTCTTCCTTTTTATATCTATCCATACACGTCGCTCGGGACATCAGCCTCTTTCCTCCCGTCTCAAACGCATTCTTCTCCTCACGACGCCTCTAACTAACCTCCTTGTTAGTTCCCGACTAATGTAATATTAGACATTGAGACGAAACCCGAGAGGGAACTAACTAGTTTTAACATACGCTCTCTCCTTTCCCCCAAAACGACTTATGTCTACTTCGTAGCCACTTCCCTTAAGTGTTACATGAACAGGATCTACTGTTTCCCAAGGGTCATATCACATATGACTACATGACACACTCATATCAATACATTAAGTCAATAATATCCTTATCTACCTATTTATTCTTCAGCCATGTGCTCCAGCCCTCTATAAATCTCACACAAATGCCAATTCCCTATATTTATACCCAATTCCTTCCTCTAACCAATTTGGATTATTGCGTTTGGATATCCGCAAATTAACTAACTTCACTTTAACGCATCATTTCTACGTCTACTATATATTAACTAGACGTTTATTTTCCTAATCTGCGACCAAGGAAGTAGTATTTTTCACCTTATAATGCTACGAGGGAAAGTTACATGTATTTTTTTGGCATTTCTACATGAGAAACATCTTTAATGACATTATATAGCCGGTGACATATCGATAACGTATTTATTTATTATGTGCTGTGTATATTGCCGGATGCAAATGTACAAATCTATTTTTTCCCAAGACGAAAATATTGCTGTTTACATGTCATTAATTATGAAGGGATGATAGAAAAGCAATTTGATGGTAAATGAATTTGCAAACTAGAGGATTAGATTATTGACCTGTGAGTAGAAAAACATTTTTTCCGTCTCTGGCAATTCCCTGTAATTCATGTGCGTAAAAGATGGTTTATGTTTTCTGCTTTCGAATGGATTGCACATTTGGGTACAGTTTATCTTTTATCACACCTGGGCGTATTTACATAAATCAAAAACAAGAACTCACATGTTTTGTCGCATAGCTAAGCGCCCATTTGTGCACATGGAAGGAGAATGAAGCCTTATTTTATCTTCCAAGTCTAAATTAATGGAAAAACTATTTTACTGCACATTTCGTTGAACTCTGTAATTATTTTTATGTAGTGAGGATGTGTGTGTATGCCATTTAGGCATATTCTAATTTTATATGTAGTTTTGGTGTATTTTAACAAGGTGTGTTAAAATAAATGCAAAAATCCTTGTGCGTAGTGTAAGGAGCGTAAAAACTTATCTCCATCCACTCTATCTCTTATGTATATATATATTGACAAAGATTAGGAAGTATATTTGTTAGCGAGATAAATGAATTCACGATTAAGTCGTTTTACAATTCAAAATTACATGAACCATAAAATAAATTAAAAACTAAAGAGTTTTTAAAATGACATTCATGCAACTTCAACTCCATGCACAAGCTGAGTGCATGCAGTTATGAAAAATATCCATATTAGTTTCTTAATGGTTTGCTAACCATCCCAACCTGCTTGGCCCAGCAATTTTAGCAGTCCACATAATAAATTCATAGCCAATCATGGTTACATAATTTGGGAATTAGTGACATTTAAACATTAACATTTGTAAAATAATTGTTCGCTTGTCCATCAACTCACTATGTTGCCCGAGAGAAAACACACTTACACATATGCAGATGTCTTTACATGCTCATAATCATCGTATTAGACTTTTGACATTTTAACATAGTTGAGTCAACTGTGTGAGGAGGAACTTGAGTGTGTCTTCCATAACGTGACAGCAGAGAGTAGCAATGCCTTTGCTTACTTTGGCATTACAGCAGTCCTGTAGATTAAGACACACGAATACAAATCGTATTTACACAAAGAAAAAAATATTTGCTCCGTGTGACTGCTAATATTTATTCATGCGTATCGAAGAGATAAAATATTAAGAACTAAACGACAGTACATTATTTCCCAAGGAAAGTACGATGACCTAAAATAAAATAAATCTTACAAAACTCACACATTCAGTACATCGCAATAAAATCTGTCTACATCATACAGAGGAAAAGAAATAAAATCTGTCTACATCATACAGAGGAAAAGAAATAAAGGATTCGTTTTATTTTTTGGCCAACACTCCTTACTTACCTACTTCATTCTCATTTACTGTGAAAAATTCGCTAAATGGAAAGAAGGTATTGCGCATAGTATTTGCACATATAAGGACATAGATATGTAATTACTAATTAGGGATTGTTCTGCTTTTCAATGAAACTTTTCATTGAATAATCCTTTTGATGATTTGGCGTTAATTAACACCAACTCTAATTAATTAAAATTTTAATGGGATTTTTGTCATTAAATGAGTTAATTTTCAATATTAACTTGTGCGAGTAGCTTTCATGTTTGAAAAATAAGTTAATGGGATTTATTCATATTTTTATTGTTAAAAAATAAGAGAAATTTTGGCAAAAGTCATGTTATAGTCTATCAGATTTTTATTCAGTATCTTTATATGAGTAAACAGAACTTGTGCTTAATTATTAAATTAAAAGTAAAGTTTTAATTAGATTTGTTTTTTAGCTCCCGTAATAGAGACATATGCTCCATTGCTTAGCCTACTTATGTGACATACGATTCCTGCATTTGCAACGCCTTGTCGCTTATTACTTCAACAGCTCATGAAAGCCATGAAAGTCTACGGAAATGATACATTTATAACATTGAAGTCCATAGGAAAAATTGCTCTAATGAAATAGTGAAAGCATTACACTAATATTGTTTTATGGAGCAGTCAACTGAAGCAAAAGTAAAATACATAATACATTTGTTACTTGCTATACAAACTTTGCTGATAAAAGTAGAGCGAGAGGAGATAGTGAAATGATGAATGCCAACCAATCTGTAATGCAGATGCTACAAAATAGCACTTCCATGGAATTCATCAGCTGAGTACACAAGAATAATGTTACTTTTCGTGTCATAAAGCTTGTAAGTATTTTTAGGCAAAACGTGCAACGAGCTCTTCATTTACATCTATATCCGGAGAGACCGAGCAATTTATTTTAGTATACGGAATTTTATATAGCAAAAGTATTGTAGATCATTCTCTCACACCAAAATCGCTTGTCGTATATCAGATTCGTCTCTCTGTATTTTCATAAAAATTATAATAAAAATATTTTGATTACTTTCCCTTTGTACTGTTTATAGCCCTAGCTTCTGCCTGTTTGAATGCAATATAAGATGGACACATAAAATAACAATTAAGATCGCCAAATGGCATATGCCTTAATAAATTTTATTACAACTTAATGAAGTCAAACAACTGTCCTCAGTCCAATGTGCAGTGGAAAGTAAGGAAGTGAGGAATGACAGGGTTTAATTGAATTGTGAAGGAAATAATGTTATTATGTGCTTCTATGTGCTATTATTACTGAATACAAACAGAAGCACTTTGCTGAATGTAACTATGGGGGAGGTTAGTAAACTCCCTAACTGTAGAATGCAAAATAGAAGTTAGAGTGCATTCATATTGACATAGTTGTGGTTAATCTAGTTAATAAAAAGCTGTTAACAGTAATAGGTCATAAATTAAGGCAATTTGATTACCATTTCCATCAATCCATTCCAGCAAAGCAGCTAATTCGGAAATCGAATTGAAATCCATCAATATGCATATACGTTAACCATTGTTAAAAAACAAACAGAATTTTTAACATGTATATATCGACTGATATTTATCTCAAATATTTCAGACTTTCCTCGCTGGTAACTCAGTATTAGACATTTTTGATAAAGTTCATTGTTTACTTAACAATAGTAATATATGATTATAAAAACGAAGTCTATTAATTGCAAGTTTTTAACATACTTGTAATTTTGTAATAATGGTCTCTCTTGTTTATTGCGGGAAATATTATGTATCGTGTGTGTAAAATCTGTAAAGGACGAAGTTTTCTGAGGATTGTGGAAGTAGATTGGTTTGAGAGAGGTAGGGGTGAAGGTGAAGCGAGTGGCAGCAACTTCTTGTTTAAGGTGTGAGTTCTACATTCCGAAGGACCATGTTTCTTGCACAGAATTTTCATTAGATTACATGGGAGACTGCATCGCTCTCCCATATTTGGGAACTGGGATTTATCATCTTTCAGGACTCAGGGCCGACAATCCACTCTCTTCAGATTTAAACTTGGCCATCTTACCTAATCAACCATAGCATTAACTAATTTAAACAACTGTATATTTACTGATAGACACGAATACATAAATAATTATGATAAAATTAATAAGCTTGCTATTGCAGTAATTCATTGAGTCATTAATGCATAATAGAATTCATATAGAGTCTATCCAATTTATGTGCATCTAGTTATTAAATTAATGCGGGTTTGTTTGATGTTTAATTTTAAGTTAAATAACAATCTTGCCGGGGACTGAAAACAAATTATTTTGGCTGTATTGGCAAATTCAATCGCCATTCGTTACCAATCGCAACCATTGAAATTGTGAAATTCGTTTAGGACTGATGTCTGAATTCTGCTTTGCTGATCATGAGTCAATATTTTAAGACTCACTACAGGGTGCATACTGTTACTGTTATAATATAATACCGAGTTAAAAATAACTTTGGCAAATTGCAGTTTCATTGCTTAATGCAGCTAGAATCTGGTTCTGAAGGGAATTTCATTTATTTCCCATTTCCTACTTTATTAACAAACATTCAGAAAAAATAAGCTTCCCGTGAAGTCAAGATTGGAAATTGCAACTGCATTAGAAAATGTTTAAAATCACCAAACAAATATTTCCCAATTTGATAAAGTTGTAAGAACGGTTAATACAGTAAAACAATCTGTATAGATATGATTTAAGCATCTATATGTAAGTATTTTTCATCTATAGTCAATTTTGAATTGATCAGCAAAAAAGCCACGTCTAATCTCCTTTTTCCGTTCCCAACACGTTTCAATTAGTAACACTGAAACTTTCTTTTGCATAGTGAAATTTTTATCACTTTATTTTCAAATTTCAGCAGTTTGGCATGTGGTGCGACAAGAGGACGCACGTAATTAATTTTTCTCGCTGTGAGCATATACAATAAATGATGGATGTGTATGTCAAGCTTCAACAATCTAAACATCCAGGTTATTAGTATTTTTGTTCTAGTATGCTAAACAAGTTATGCATATCTAATGGTACTGTTGTCCCACTTTGACCTTCTAACTCCATTTTTACTTATGCAACAAAGTTAAGGTTCGTGCTAACGGTATTGACCATCAAACATTCAAAGTCATTCCCATAGACTGGAATCACTGAACATAATCCTTTTTCACTGGTTATGAGTAAGGTGTTCATAAAGATTTTGTTGGAACTTTACAATTTGGCATATACTCCACCTTTTCTTATTTGTAGCATATTCAAACGCTATATGTTGTATATACATATTATATATGTATAAATACATAAAAATTAATATGCAACACAGTCACAACATAATCCCTGTACTTATGTAGAATGAAAAAAATAGAGTGTGGTTGTTTCTATAGTTTGTTGTGGTTACCTAGCCTATTTTATGCGACAAATAATTCGGACGCAGAATGAAAAAGTTAAAAGATGCAAATAATAGAAATAATAGGGAGCAATATATTAGTTTTGTTAGAACTAGTAACATATACTTAGCTTCTGAAATTTATCTGAGGAGGAAAGAACAAAAGTAGAGTCTCGTGATTTCACATGCTTTAGTGAGATAAGTACTAGGGACAAAACCAAATTGAGAATGTTTAGAGATGTAGTTGTGAATTATAAGAGGAGATAGGAGGGAGAGTGTCCATAATAATATTAGGTTTCTATTCTGAGTTTGGGAAGGAGATAGTATTACATAAATAGTTCGTAGTAGCTAAACGTCTCATAAGTTGGTAACATTTTTTGTTGATCAACTTTTCTTTGGATGCTTTGCCTTGTCTTTTTGTGTAGCTGCTATTGTTAGGAGAGAGAGAGAGAGAGAGAGAGAGAGAGCAAGTCGTCCCTCAGCAGCACCAAGCAATATCTGTCAACCGTGATCCTCATCCTTCTTGCTAATAACAAGTTGCTATCCATCTAACTCTGTTTAGCCTGTACATCGACAATAGGCAGATGCTCACTGCTCAGACAACAGCACACCGTCTTCAGATCACCTCAAGATAGGATTCGTCTTGATCCTATTTCCATTGCCACAGCTCACGAACTGACTAAATTCTCTGTCCTACGTTGACTAAGCACGGCATATCTCTGTCTGCAGCTCAGTAAGAATGTTACACAGTCCCTTCCCTTGCACTGATGCGTTAAATTGCATTGTCCTCTAGCTATCGTTGTATAACTTCCATTCTATCTTGTTTCCTTAATGCACGGTTGCCTCTTACATGGATATTCTATTCCAGGCCTTCTCTATTTGCACTTGTGGCTCTTTCCGTGTGGTCTCGGTTTCTCGTCTCGGCCTATTATCAATTATTCACAGGTTACTGTTTCATCACTGCATTTGTTTCTCCCTTCTTACTCTCCTTTCCACTCCAATCCATCTATCTCCTTCCATTCTAAAGACAACAGGATTTAGTTAACTATGTAGAACACACGCACACGCTCTCCTCTATGCACAAATCTTAGACATGGATTCCAGGGAATCCAACACCATTTCTCTAATTGTGCCATATTCAATATAACCCATGGTTACTCTACATATCAATTATATTTTATGTTCTTACAAACTACAAACTAAATTATACTCATAAAGTCCAACTTGCAATTTTTTCTCCTTTTTATGCAAGGAATATCTTTAGGAATTTGTTTCGGAAAATATACCTTACTTTTCGGATACCTATATATGTAATACCTTTGTACATTTCATGTATGTGCACTGCTCCATGTCTCAATCTCAATATCAATTTAATAAGGAGAAAACAGGGTATGGGAGGAGTGGACTCGCTTAATGGGAAAACTTATGCATTTTAATGTTATCCCTTGCTAAATAGTTACAGCTAATGTGCAAAAACTTGCGTTGCAATTTTTTATCAAGTGTAATTATCGTGCTTGTTCCACTTTCATTACAAACCTTTGTTACTTTTTCATTTTTTTTTTGAATCTCTAATTGCACAAACGTATTTAACTAATTTTTCTCTTTTTTTTAAAAAATAATGTCACATATTCTCGCTATGTGACATCATTACAATTTAAATTATTTTTATTTAAAAATTGTTGTATTTTATAAAATTTGGTTTAATGATTTCATAAAACATGAATGAATATTATCGAATTAGTAATTTGACGTAGATAATTTACATTTAAGCAAAATTTCCTGTTATTAATGACAATTGTGGCAGTTTTTTGTGTGCTCCGTAATTGTTGGAAATAGCAGTATAATTTGTATTTTTATGAAATTGTTGCCTAGAAATGAGTAATGGATTGTTTTGTGAAATTATGATGATGATGAGTGAAATATGTCATGAAACAATGAGTGCGATCAAGATTCTTGGAGAAATGACACGTAATTATTAGTTGCTGTCGAAAACCCCGATTTATGTGAAATAAAACCTAGTTTTAATTGTTGCGTTCAACCACACGTGTAGAACCATTTTATTGAAGTATTTGGGATTTGGACTGGTAGTCGTAGTTCTAAAATTATTGGCGACCTTGCCAGGACACAATTATTGGCGACCGTAGGACAAAAATTGTGTGGTTCTAACGAAAAGGAAATCGAAGTTTTATCGTGTTGCATCCCGATAGAACAGGCTAGTTCTGAAGAATTTGTATCAAGACAGAATAGACTGGTTCTAATATTTTTAGCGACCGTGAGAAGATTCGTGTGGAAAAAAGAAAATCGGACCAGAGAGGAATAATGGAACACCTAAAAATGAAGAGATCATGTATTCGTCGTTCATTTACGAGGAAAACTAATTATCTAGAAGATATTCTGAAGGTGGAAAATCCAGATTTATTACAAATAGAATTGCTACTCATTTTTTTGGAAGATTTA
>JAAAYG020009816.1:0-24347 GCA_009936455.2 Tomocerus minor | reverse complement strand
AACAACACAGCTCATTTGGCTTTGTGCGACTCAAGCTTAAACAACGACAACGTTGTAGCTCATTCTTACTACCAACTCGATCAACCGCGAGCGTAGACAGTTAAGAGGATTACTTCAGGTACCCAGACATTTCGTCGGCTACACTGCCTCCTCTGAAAATACCTCTATTTTATGAAGTCCCAAGAGAGCAAAGTTGACTATACCAACCTTTTACTCCGACGTACTAGGAAGAAATAATTTGAAATGTTGAGGAAAGGTGTACTACCTGTTTCTAAGTGCCCATTGCTTTTCAAGAAACAAATATATATAGACTGTCCTTCATGTATTGTGTAAAGAGTAGACACTTTCATTTCTTTCTCGATGGAAAATAGGTAATCGTATGTTATGCAAATCTTTCATTCGGCTCGTTTCCCAACAAACAACAAAATTGTATTTCAACAAAGACTGATCAATATACCTAGTCACCTATAGACATGTCAAAAGGTTAAAATCTTCAGGACCCACACAATACAAATGCTTAAACTATATACTGCTATATTTATTGTCTGCCTACGCAATTCTCGAACTATTATTTGTATGACTATCCTACAATGAATTATTAAAGTACGAGTGTGCATGTACATTTACAAACTAGTGGGTAGTCCCAATCACGCACTTATAGCGTGAAAAGGGTTCCGTACCTGCAGGTCGTAGCTTTTGCAGTAAGCAGTAAATAAGAACAAAATCTGAAAGTATTTTTCGTATTATGCAATAAAAATGCCAAAATGAAGTACAGACACGAAGGCGGCTCTGCATAAATGCATTCTTACGATTCTTTCCTTCTAAATTCTGTGTATCCTCTTAGACTTACGATGAGGATCTCATTCTCAGATGGTCTTGAACAAGTTGTAGCACTAAGAAGTTATACTTACCTATTCATGGGGACACCTGGATAGCGGACGCTTTCTCTTTTGGGCATATTGTATTTCAAATCTAAATCATTCACTTTGTTGTTATATTCAAACAATCATGTCAGCATAAATTCTAAAGGCTCTTGAAGGTGAGGGTAAGGTGAGACACCACAAAGTACTTAGGAAATTCTATGCGCCTTATTACGGTGGGCACGGCATATACCGTAGTCGTAAAATTTTTAATATATTATTAATAATTACTGTTACGACCGCCTACACAACACTATTTGTTAAGTTTTATAAACAGTAGATATTTATAACAATATATGCTATCTTTTTAATAATATATATTATGTATTGTATTTATCTATATCTATAGATGCTTCTGCAGTTCTCTTAGCATGAAATCTTTTACATATAATACCAGTAAAGATTAATACGTTTGGATGTAATAATATGTATTTGATGTGGAGACATGTTCAGTAATTCTGGATTTTCGAAAGTGTAAGTATGTCCGTTAAAAACAATGTTTTTGAAACAATAATGACAAACAATGAATTTTGCAATTATCATAGTTTATTCAATGCTAATGCAAGTAGCATGTATATTGCCCCTTACACATCCCTGCTTCTCCAGAGTTTGATTTTATACAAAATCGTTAACTTGACATTAACGTGCAGAGAGAATTTAACCCTTGCAATTGCAACCAGTTTTCTACAATGACCCATGACAAACCGGTTCATCATTGCCGTAATTGTCAGTGTTATTGTCAAAACATTGTCTCAATTCTGTTCAACTGTGTTATTTTAGGATTCCTACTTACCTTCGTTTCAGGCTAAACACAAGGTTTTCTCATGCAAACCCTCTTAATGCTACTCTTATTTCATTCAATTCATTCAAAGTATGAATAATATTTGTATTTTGTATACATACATATACATAATGTGCAATGATATAATAACACAACAAACAACGCGATTATTTCATCAATAGAGTTTATAGCCCTATACCAAAAGCATTACCTAAATTGCCATTAGCTATTCATCCGGACGATTGAATGTTTGGTCATATCATTCGCCCACAATATTTTAACCACAACAAATTAATAGCATTACTGACAATGTACAATGCATCTTTGGCTAACGATGTACAATGTACATTACTAATTTAGATAAGATTTAAAGCAATAGCAACAGACAAAGAAAACATCATTATAAGTAAATTAGCCAATATCTTCCAATGAAGTTTCAGACCATTACTGATGATGATAAATACAACTGTTTATGATTTAGAGAATGTATTAGAAAATTTATTTCACGTATAGTAGACGCACGGTGGAATTTTCCACTTCATACAAGTTCAATCAAGTACAATATGATAATGAAACAATTAAATATAGACATATATGTATATATTTTAAATAGACAATATTTATATTTACATGTTCTATTCTCATGGAAAATTCTAGCTTCTACCTTGTATGTTAGAGAAATAATCCCCTTTAATGTGTGATTACTTGCTGTGGAAAATCATTTAATTGAGGTATACAGCTGAAATCAGTATAGCTTTCAGCTGTATATCGTAAACATAATTTATCGTGAATGGATTGGTGCGGAACATCGGATTTATCATTTCTGCTGATGTGAAACTTTTTTTCACGCAAATAGGAAAGACATTTATTTAATTTACTGTTCCTTGTACATAGAAAATTTAATTTACTGTTCCTTGTACATAACATCTGTACACAAATACGGGTCATTATCACAAAAAGGTAAAACTTGTTCTTATTCAATTGAGAGTTTAAAACATTATTTCATAACCACAGAATTGCATTGTC
Source organism: Tomocerus minor (assembly GCA_009936455.2). Classification (NCBI taxonomy): domain Eukaryota; kingdom Metazoa; phylum Arthropoda; class Collembola; order Entomobryomorpha; family Tomoceridae; genus Tomocerus; species Tomocerus minor. The sequence continues at coordinate 21,620 of JAAAYG020009816.1, read as the reverse complement.
TTTACTGTCATAACTTTTACCTGTAAATTGGGTTTGCTTTGATAAATGTTATATGGATTCTCGGGTTTTTCCTATTATTTAATACTACGTTATAAAGTCACTAGATGCGTTTTGTTTTTCTCCGAAAAACTACTATATATGACACAACAATCTATGTTTTAAATGACCAATTGAAAATATGAAATAATATATTTTAGGTGAAGAACAGGATCATGGTTCTCAATTGGACAAAGTCGTTACTCACTGCCACCTGTGCATTCCTTACCTTACAAGGTAGACCTTTTTCCTACGCTTGAACTACACTTCCAACCATCGCAGACTTTTCTGATTAGTATCTTAAAGTGACAAAGCTCCGCGATGGAGGAATTCGTTCGAAAAATTTCCTACTTTTGAAAATAACCACCATAAAATCCGAAATTACTCTTTTACTACATGGAAGTTTCTCTACGTACATGCCTGCATACTGCACACATTCTGGAATGTATTCCTCCATAGTTATTGATTTTGGCAGCGTATTTTTGGGGTTTTGAAACTTTTGTTAAAGTATTAATTTGATTGTTTGATTGTGGTCATTTCCGGTGTTTTGTTTAGTCTGCGTCTGTTCTTATTGGCCAGTAATAATAACATCATCCTTTCAGTAATTCCAACAACCCTAATTTTGAAAATTTAAGGTAATGGCAGGGACATTGCATGAGAGTGGAGCGAGTTTTGCAAATTATTTTACAAATTCCTTCATAATTGAACTCAGCACTTATAAATTATCAGAACATGAACAGACTGATGGTGGGGGGGAGCTAGGTGCGTATGTATGCTATGTAATCTTTAGCTCTAATTAGAAATTGAATAAATAAATTCATTTTCGTTTGTTTTTATAGCTTGTCAGATTATCACTAATAAAAATCAGTATCAATCTAATCAATGTTTTCATTACATTGTATTGTAGTGGTTGCTGCGTTGCCCCAAGATCAAGAAACTAATAATGTATTGAGCAATTCGGGAAGCTCACAGGGACAAATATTAGGAAATACCATTGTAAACTATAATGCTCCTCCAGGAAGTAAGATTGGCTCATTTACAGGTATACATTACGGGTTTTCCTTATCAATTCTAATCATAAAGTGGACATTTCAATGAAAGCCAAATAGTAGCCAGCGTGTGTGGATAATCACAAACAGGCCTATAATTGGACTCAGTCTAGATACTATGTTGATTGATCAATAGCAAAGATACCTAACAGAGGAAATACACTCAGCAACGCGAATAGTTCCAATGGGAAAGTAACTGGTAATACCATCGTCAATTATCATGCAGTAGGAAGTGATCCCGATTCCGGGCCAAGTAAGTAAAAAGGTTGCAATCTTTTAGGGTTTACATTTTCCACTACTTTTCAGCATTTGGGTCTTTCATTCTTCCTTATTATATGAAATATTTTTTATGCATTTTCATTAGCTCAAGGAAACGTACTAAGCAATGTGGACAGTTCTGGTGGAAATATTTCTAATAACCGAATCATCAACTATTATGGAAAAGGAAATCCTAACAGCCACCTGAATCAAAACCCCAACCGATATCCGATTGGAAACTCTCCTGGAATTAGTCCGATATACATGAATTCATGAATATAGGAATAGGAATACCTTCCTGAATACATGAATGAATCCTGGAAACGAAGACGATTTCTAAGCAATGATTAAATATTGTCAACTTTTCAAAGAAGTTTGAAATATTTTGTTGAATAAGTAAACAAAAAACTTTTACTGTTTTACCGTGTAGGGAACTAATTTTATTTACCTTAATTGAACTGGTAATGGATTCGGCTTTTAATAAATGATTTTAATTTTCTAACTCTCAATAGTCTTGTCTCAAGCTCAAACTGTCTTGTTACAAGTATTAGTTTTTGGTACATGCCTAGTTTCATACAATATGGCTATCCTAAATGGGTATTATTATCGTTGCCTAGAATTATTAGGAGAAGTACGAGTATGTAGAAATAACGAGTGATGAAAAATATATTTTGAATTGTGTACCATAGTAAAAGTATAGTAATTGATTTGCGGTAATGCGATAAAAAGAATGCTATGATGAAAATTAGTACAGTTTCATGCAATTATGAAGAGTTACCTATAAGTTTCTTTTTTATTCCTGAAATGATGTTATGTTGGAGGTAAGTGTTTAAGAAGTTATAAGTAACATGTGCATATTGTACCGAAAATTGTTCATAGGATGAAAATTATTATTTTTGCATAAATCAGGTTACTCCCTCGAATGATTTTACAGTAGAATAGGCGTGTTATTATTTCAGACCTTAGTACTGTGCTTAATCTGTTGGTGGTGGTGGAGGTGGGTCTGTTTCCGAAGGTGGAGTTGGAGCTGGTCCAGGTCGTGTTGATGGTGGACGAGGAATTGAGGCTTATTTTGGGGTTGTACTGGGTACTTTCTATGGAGGTGGAACGGGCGCCGGGTCTGTAGCGGATGTTGTACTCGAGGTTGGAGCTGCCGCTGGAACTACCGTTGGAGCTGAAGCTCGAGCTGCCGGGGGTACCGCTGGGATTGCTACAACAGAATTATGATGAGCTGGAATTTTGCCAAGCCCATCTACTGAAGTACTATTAATATTATTACCCCCGATGGACATTGAAGAAGTATATGAAGCAAAGTCTGCTACAGACGCTGCTACTCCCAAAGGCATATCCTCGGGTCCCGCCAAAGACAGCTTCTTTTCCTTTACTAGGCCAATAAGTGTACGCTTCAAATCAGTATAGTAGTGAGGTGTGTCGACTTTTCTGACTTCACTACTGGTGTCGTCATCGTCTTGTTCTCTATTCAGCATCAAACAATTTCATAATTTTCAGTCTACAGCATGCAAAGGAACTCATGATCTTAAATGTGTCTAAATTACGTGTCCATTCGCCCAGTAATAAGAACTTTCGGTTTGAATGGGCCTCCAGCGGGTTTCGGTTTAACCCCCGGCTGCCATAATTGCATTCGTTTAGGTAGCGGTCCTTTGTCGATTTCAACGGCTCGTCTCACTTCTAATTTGGCTTTCAGGCCGTGCAGCTCCGTAATTTTTCGTTCCAATATGGCCATGCACAAAGAAATGTTACTTGGTTTCATACCCGTAGAATTACCTAAGAGCATTAGTCATTCAATGTGAGCATATAGGTATTTCAAAAACCAAGGGTAGTTTTAAAGGCCAATGGAAACTGTATAAATACCTAGTATAGTAGAAATTGAGGAAGAAGTGCAATTGGCAGTTGTAAATGCCTGATCTAAAAGAGTTCCGAAAGATTCCATAGTCATATCTGCATTTTTCCATTTACTAGCAACCTCTTGGAACTCCATTTTTTCTTGATTTAATTCTTCTTCAAGCCTTTGCAGTTCTAGTTCGTTTAGTACGTCTGTTTCTTGATTTTTTAAATTTAACTCTTGAATCTCTACTTTCGTAAGTTCTATACTCTCCTTTAGCCAATTTACCTGCAGAAGGCAATCGCGCATTCATTTTCATTTTTTGGGTCTAAGAATATTAATTACAATTAGCCTACTGGCTATCTCAAATATTTTGTGGACGCACCTCATTGTTTAAATCTGTTACATATTTGAAAATTGTATAATTCCTTTGCTCCTCTTCTAAATAGTGAATTACCAGGGATTCCACATCCCTGAACACAGTCATTCTCAGAATCATTTTAAACGTTTTTCTATAAGCTGCCAGCAATAAATTCAGCTCTTCAACTTTCACAGTATTCTTTCGCAAGGCTCTTTGGAAATTATTTTCCATGAGATCCCGAATTGAATTTTTAACTTTCATAAAGTCGTGGACTTTGGAATCATGGTGCAAGATTCTTTGGAACTCTTTGATTTCTAAAACATGTTGTCTAGAATCCTTTTCATTTTTGTCTCGAAGAGAGTATGTTTTATTCACCCAGTCGTCCCTAAAATCAATTTTTAAGCACACAAATAAAATTTTCATTTCGAAGAAATTAATTTTGTACGTGTAAGGGTAATTACCGTTGTTCATAAGCTTGAGATGCTTCATAGACAACCCCGCCCATTTTTGATTTTGTAATAATTGACATTTTTTTGCTTGTCATAAGTCGGCGAAAGACTTGACCTCGTAATTTTAACATCATATTGATTTCTTGTTTTAAGAAATTGTTGTTCGCAACGAACGTATCAAATTGCGTGGTAGTCTTAGGGAGGAAATATTAGCGAATATATTTATCCATATATAAATATGATACTGATACCTTCTACAGGCTCTTTAGAAGAAAGTATTATATTTTCTAAAATATATTACTAAATCCATACAGGAACACTTACATGATAGAGACGATTTTCAAGTGTTGCTTTTCGATGATCTGCCTCAGCAATCGTTAAAGATTTTCCGTAGAGAGCTTGAACTTTGATCTGTTGATCAACCAAGCGTTTGGTAATTTTGTCAACATTTTCTTCCATGTCTTTCATTTCTACTATGCACTGAGCCAAATGAAGTTTGTGAGCTTCATATCTTTCTAAAACATGCAAAATCGTCTTGATGCTCCTTTTATCCCTTCTCTGGTACTTGTTACAAGTAGCATTATTCAGATCAGTCTTAATGGACTCCTTTTCGTCTCTCAATTGCGAGAGAATGCGTCCTTGTCTAGAGAGACGACCACTAGCTCCTGCAATTGCATGTCTAGTACTTTCCATACTGCAATTGAATGGAAAAAATACATAATATATATTTTACTATAGAATAATTGGAATATTTAATATTTAATAATTACATACAGTCTATACTGTCGGTGAAGCCTAGTGTACTCATCTCTAACCAAAGTTTCGAAGTCCACCTCCGAGTTAGAACTTTTAACTATATTTTTCTTGGAATTCTTGTCATTATTCCTTTGCTTAGATGTTTTCCTCTTGCTTCTGTTCTTATTTCCACCCATAATGCTCGTCCCCAATTTTATTCAATTTATGGTTTTAAAACACAAGGCTCAATATACTAATACTGTTCTGATGGATAGATAAAATCTCATTGTCGATTTTGAAGTGACATATTCGGTAGACAATTGATATTTGCAGTGCCAGATCAGTTTGGGTGGTCTGTAATGGTGGGCAATATTGTCTCAGTAGAGTCTCTGAAAAATTGAAGAGTGGTAATATTTTCAAATTGAGAGTTACATAAAATTATATCTGTATTTGTGTAAATTCCAAGACCCACGCGAAGTGATAAGTGGCTTGCTATACTTGTGTTTTAATCATTATTAATTCAAACGATTTCATATAATTTTGTTACTTACATACAATGTCAGAAAATTGACAGTATCCAAGAGAAACATTTTATTTTTACATTCTCCACTACATAAGCACTAATAATTTTATTATTCTATTCTATCGTATATTAGAAAAGACAGCAGCACAGGAGTAAACTGTCTTTTTCTTACTTTATTCTTTTTATTCTTTTTATTACAATTTTATCGAAAGCCCAGCAGTGGGCTCGTAATAAAATTGTAATAAAAGAGGTCGAATAAGACGTATACACTAGTCTAATAAGAATAAGGGGAGAGGGGGGAGGATCTAATCAGAAATATAAATTATCAAATTGTAAATTACATTGTGTAATTGTTAAAAATGCTAAAACAAAATTGTTCTTTTTGCCAACCCCAGCTTTTGCATTCCCACAATCCCACATTAAATATAGAAAGTAGCTTTGATACTGGTTTTTAGGTTTCTCAACTGAACATTGTTGACAAAACAAAATATATGTATGCAAATATTGTGCTAGTTGCCACCAATATGCAGTAGTTGTAAGAAGCTCATGTGTCATTAATGTGACATATTTAGAACCATCATATAAATGGACAACATTTATGAATTACAGTAGTCCAGTAAATGTCTAAAGGGATGCTATTTGTATATTCGAACTTAGTTCAGACTTCAGACATTGAAGCAATAATAAAAGACAATTAATAAATGATGGAGCTACAGAGGTAGAGGAAGTTATCAATCGGTATTTCACTAATTACTGATAATACTACGATGCACAACAATGACAACAAGCCTTTACCCATACTTCAATGTAGCTACATCATCACATTATTCACTATATGATTTAATTTTCTGAAACTGAAAACATAGTGTTAGGTATATCAGTTATGTATGAGCTATATCATTAGGAAATAAGTTCATAAACAATCAGATTGAGATTAGTGAATTGGTCTGATACTAAATATATGACTAAAGGTAGTTGTTGAATCATCGAGCAATTTTAAGGTATTTTGCTTGTTGGTCCTATGTCAAAAATAACATAACAAAACCTTCTTTAGTTTGTTGTAATACATCATAACCAATCTATCTGTGTTGGTTTAGATAAGGCTAGGTTAAGATCACGACATCAGGAACAGGAAATGTTTCTTCCTTTGGATTGTGTGTAATAAATATAGCGTCTAAGTGTACTGTCCTTTTCGTATTGTTGCCAAACATTAACCAATCTAATTTTAGACAAGTAAACACTTTCTTTTCCTACGTCCTTGCTACAAATAAATCCTGATCTGTATAACCCTCTTCCATCACTGCCGTTTCTGACGTGGCATTTGACAGTACATTTACATAGTAATTTGAAACTTTCTACGAATTTGTTAGTGTCCTTCTCTAGATCGCGTAGACCTGATGTAGTAGCTGGATATTACGGGAAAACAGACTAGTAATCTAAGAAGATTATGGGTCAACAGTGTACCAACATAAAAATTCAATAGGTACTTATCAGGAATCAAAAAAAAAACAATTCTATTACAAAAAGTGAAAAATCCTCTTTGATAATGGGAGGTAACAATTTCGGAATAATACTGCTTATTATTCCCGTATTGATAGTCTTTGTATCGTCTCAGCAGTCGAATGAAAATGTTTTTGTTGGCAGTGCAAGTGCCATTGTCGATAAAAGTTCTCCCTTCGATTCAAGTAAGCCAAACTTAAGCCAAAAATCTTAAGTAGATAGAAAAGCATTTAAGATGTTAATTCTGTTTCTGATAATAGTAATACTGCAATACTTGATTAAATTTTTTAGCTTATCAAATATCTGGAAGATTTACGGTTGACTCTAAAAATAACATAGGTAGGTAAGTTATTTTATTAATGACTACATTTGAATGACTTAATGAAAAATACAGGAAAGATAATGTTGTAGTGAGACTAACCATTATTAATGAGATGTAAATAAAACTATATCTTTTTATTAACAGTTCCAATGTCTCGGGACACAGAAGTCCACATATTAAAGAACTGGTCAGTGGAAGTTCTTCAACGTTAAGATCTCTGGCGTACTTTTTGTTTTAAAACACAACCTGATCCTATTTTAAAAATAATTATTAACTATTAACTATTGTACTTAGCATGAATGTCAACAATGAAAATGATAATGACTAGGTACCTACGTCAAAAACTATTTTTTAATAAATAATTGTTTCCAGAAGTTGACCCCAGCATTCCCATAATAAAACCCTTACGTCCACCTTTTTGATGTAACAATTATATTGAAAAATAATAATTTGCTACTCATTTCGTTCCTTTCATATAACTGTACAATGAATTTCAGTAGTTACATACATTCTTCACACCATCCCTATCCATAAATATATGTTTTTAAAACTGTTAGCATAACATAGCTGGGGCTATGACCTAACTCCGGTCTTTATTACTAAGTACAGTCTATATACTAACTTAATTCGTTCATCGACAACATGAGTAGGCAAACGATGAGGTACATAGTGGTGATACATAGTTACAGTTCCAGAATTTCCAGACCATGTAACTGTAAATAAGAGCGATTAAGCATTTTGATGATTGCCTCTTGTGAGAGGAAAACTTGGCTTAGGTTTGATATTTATTGATTTCATTTATTTTTCATGGATAAATGGGACATAATACATAAGACCCACATACTAAGACAAGTCGTAGCCAAGCTTGATGCTCATTTAATTTAGATATTGGTTCGCAGACGCAATTCCCTTGTATTATGCGAAAGTCCTTTATGTATGTATGTACATTATTTTCCTATTAAACGCATATAGCCCCGTTGTGGGAACCCTTCTGTGCACGAAAATGAGAATTTCGCTTGAGGAGACCAACGAAGAGAGCCAATAGCAAATAGAAGATTGCTGCCGCCCGACTTCTAAAGCTAAATTCCCTCTTTTCTTTTGACAGGATCTTCTGTAAACACAAATCATAAACTCGCAAGTATTCGCAATAAAATTAAAGCCCTATATACGCACATTTAAATTATTTATTAGGTACACTACATTCGGTTAGTCATTTGCACGATTGCGTAACACTAAATGACTGTACAAAAATGTTTTATATCTACTTTCCTGTAACTCCGATCGATAACGGGCAACGAAACGTGCTTGTTAATAATGTTTTAGAACTGGTGATGATCAATGATAAATATTTAGTACATAAAACAAATTAGACACACACGTCTAATAATACACAATCAACAATGGGAAAATTAGTTAGCGATGAAATTAAAGCCCTTTTCCCACTAAACACAATACAATCAATAGAGAAGTTTTTCTTGGCAGAAATAAATAAAGAGGATCCTAACTTAGCTTTGATTTCGATCGTATTAGGAGCGGTAGAACATTCGTTAACACAAGTTATCCTACCATCGAATATTGCTGAAGCTCCTGAGAAAATCGTAAAGTCCAGAAAAAATAAAACAAAAATACGATATTCTTCAACTACGACGGAAACTCCCAAAAATGGGAAAAACGGAAGTACAAAGTTTGAAAGCGGAGATGAAGAGGAACCCTTAGAAGGAAAATTAAATAAACCTGCGAAATGTAGCTCTGAACTACCTCCATTAGAGTATGAAACTGTAGAAGCCCTTTATGAACAGTTTCAGATTATGATTGTAGGTGCCGTGGATTTGACACTTTATAGTGACACTATCGACGATGAAGACGATCTAAAATTTCAGCCGGAATTTCCGAAAGAATTCGCGAAGGTCAATGGGAAGACTTCGTCGAGTAAAGTATTTTATCTTGTTAATACAGAAAAACCTTCGAGCAGAAATCTGGTTAAAAAAGTCTCCGATGTTGTGTGGAATAATCTGTCAACTACATACGGCGCAGATAAACCTCACCTTCAAAGTTTGTACACATATTTAGTCGGTAAGTGGATCATTATTTTCTCTGGTGCCTCTTTTAGTAAATTCCTTGTTACATGATTTGCAAGATTACAATAACCATCAGTTTAACAATGATAGGAGAATGGTTGGTTTCTTTAGAGAAAAAAACGTTTTATTTTTTCAGGGAAAAAATTAGATAGTTTTGGAGTTGCAATTGCTGTTGTTGCTGGATGTCAAATTCTTGGATTACGTGATGTACACCTCGCTCTTTCAGAAGACCATGCTTGGGTTTATTTCGGAAGTCATGGACATTTAACTGCGGAAGTTACTTGGCACGGTACAGTAATATCCTAAAATCATTTCATGATGTAAACTAGTTGGAATTTCCGAATTTATTTTCCAAAGTCGTATTAATAGGGAAAGGACATGAAGATCGAAGAGGCCAACCTGTAGGATTGCTAGAGACCGATGCCTCATCTTGGTTGTACCTGAAGGGCTACGCTGTTAAATGCAACAGGCACATGGAGGCCGCTAGCATTGTGTCTGCAATTAACCCGGTCATTAACCATTTAGCAGATTCCCTTGAAATAGGACTTATTCAGCAAAAACTCTTATGGATACTTTATGATGCAGGATATTTAAAACGATATCCGATGGCTATAGGTATGCACTTAAAATCCTAAATCGCAACACGCTTAATTCCTGCTAGATTTACATAGTTTACGGAAAATACTCCCAGTATCATTAAATGATCATCATTATCAACAGTGGGGCCTAAAATAAAAAGTTCATCCCCCTTTAATTGTGATTTACAGCAACACTGGCCGATCTGGAAGATTTACAACGTACAAACGAAAAATTAGATTGCGATTTTTTATTTAACGAGGCTATTGATACAGATAAACAGTTTTATAACAATATGCATGTTTATCCGTACACCTATTATGGAGCCTACCTTTATCGAAAGCAGGATTTTAAAGCAGCAATAAAGTTATGGGCCGATGCTGCTGATGTGATCAAAAAGTAAGTTATTGTGACTATACTCTTAATCATACTTCACTTTCAAAAACATGAATCTATTACAACTATTAATACATTTATCATGTTTAAATATATAACATATAAATAACATATAAAAAATATGCATTAATGTTATATAATATGAATGTGCATTAATAGTTACAGTTACACGAAGCACGACGAAGAGATATACAAAGAATTTATGGAGATAAGTAAAGATTTTATTAGCAACATAATTAAGCAAAGCAGTACAGGAATAAGTGCCACATCACTGACTCGGGACGCCAATTCCTTTGCCCAGCTATTAAGATTTTTTGATGGAATTTGTCTTTGGGAAGAATCATCCAAAACCCAAGTCGTTCACATAATATGGGCTAAAGCATGGAACCATGCAATAGGCAAGTTTGAGGCGCCGACTCGTAAAAGACTTACAATATTGTTACCAACCCCAGAAAAAGAGGAATTTGGCGATAAATCTTCTTCCCCGACGGATGCTGAAAATGTTAAAAAAGGCAAGCCTTTCATAATAGCGATTGTAGGAATTTTTCCTTTTCTATTGTGTTTATTGATAATGTTCAAAAATTGTTAATTCAGATAGCAGAGTTGATGAGGACATCCCACCAGTGACAATCACTTTTCGAAGTCAGAAAATGCAAGGGATACGCGATCTACTTCAGCAAGATAAATTTAATTCAGGAACTGTGACTTTACATCTAACAGCTCAGACGCTGGTTGGTGGCCACTCATCTGCTGAAACAGAAGGTCAGGAAGGAATGAGTGGAAGAACTCGAAAAGTCAAGTCCTACGGAAATGAGAGCCAGACTTCTGCAGAAATGAAGGCACCCCCAGCAAAAAGAGCGCGGAGGCAGTAGAAGGAAAGTAATCTTCGTGCTGAAAAATGATCTAGTGAAGCAATTGTTATGGAACTGAAAGTATTATGTCGATACATATAAAGCTATGATCTTTGTCCCTATTAACTTACATTAGTGAAATTTCTCTGTATGAGACCTGGAAAGGTTTCCAGTTTACCGGTTCTAGCATTGCAGTCTATGTTTATGATTTAGAGAATTTTCTTCTCTTGATTATTAATTATGAATATGTGTAAAGCAATTAAATTGCAGGAATGTTGTCCCGCAATATTCAATGTCAGTCATAGTTCATGAGGTGGTAGAAGAGTTTTTAAACTGACTGTGGTAAAGGAATCAAAGTACCCCGCAGAAAGGTAATTATATTTGTTTATTGATGTTGTCATTTTGGTTTAACACTACGCATAAGGTATAACACTTATTATTATAAATATTAGTACACTAATTTCATATTATTACTAGTTTTAACAGCACGAGTCTATATATTCCCACATATTTTACTTATTTTCTGCGATAGTATCTCGATACTTGTTGATTGTTACCTTTGGCACAATTGTTTCATGGAGATTTACAGATTTTACATTCCATTACGTGCTTTAAAGTACTTTAAATAGGATAATCATGTATAAAATCATAATCATGTAAGATAGTTATCTGAAAACTATATAGCTAAGATGCATTTATTTGTTGTACCCTTGTACCTGGATCCTGTTTTCATTCTTCAGGAAGTGCCGTAATTAAAACTTTATGTTTCTTTACATTACTTAAGAAAAATAATGTCCCGAGTGAACATTACGTCATTTATGTCTACGGTTAGTATTTTCGTAATTAAATCTGAAGGATACTCGTATTGCATTTATGAAATTTGCTGTAATTCTCTATGCAATTTCGGTGTGTGCGTGGTGCAAACTTTCATAATTACTACCATCATAGGATGCCTTTTAGACATAGATAGAGATAATAATAATAGTGAGTTTAAATGTAGAAATAACGGTTAAATGGTTAGACTTAATGAGAAATACTTGATGTTTGTAAAAATGGATACTTCATGAATGCTGTGAAGTTACAAGTTTACAACTACTAATAGCTCGGTGGTGCGTAATATTTTAGTTTGATGTAAAATGTAACTGCACTTACATAATTTAGTGTATCTGTACTCTGTAGTATACTATTCAATATAAATATTCAATAAATATAACAGAAGAATTTTTAATTAGTATATCTAGATGTAATTATTATTTTATGTAACTGTTATAGTAATCTAGACCGATGGGTACAAATGGTTAACTGAATGTAATAATGAGAGCACAATAATATATTTTAATCTTGGAACCGTTCCTAACAGTATACATATTAAAATATGTAACTAGAAACTATAATATTATAATACTTCACTCTTTGCCCGGCAGTTTGTATTTTGGTGTAACCCCGAAGTTATCCCAGTCTTCAAAAGAACTCGTATAATTATGATCAAGCGTCAAAAATACAACGCTGCCATATGCAGCGCCAAATTTGTACCGTTTAATCTAATAATTATACAGCTAATTTAAGCATTACCTTACCACTTTCACTATTTATTTAAAATGAAGACACCATGCATAGAGTTAATACAGATATGTATGGGTAAATGTAGAGTACACATCAGAAAAATTCTGAAAAAATCACATGGCATGCAGAGGTAAAGCCGCGAAAATGACTTTACGGGTGTTTTAGTATGGAATGTAATTTGAATTACCTTCGCCCAACCAATGAGAATGACAACACAGTAAAATGACGTCAACATTTCTCGACAGTTAACACAAAAGGGAATGCACGATGTGTATTTTAAATTTAGCGGTACCTACCCGTTTACCTCCATAGGAAAAACTCAAGAAAGTCTATCAATCGCAGTAACTTGAACCAGTGCAGCATAATATTATATTCTCTTATCGGTAGAGTATATATATATTCATATTTTAGCATTTATTTTACTTGTTAAAGTTAATATTTTAAAATACAAATAAAATTTACTCCAACTCTATATATATATAGTACACACTAATGGCTTTCTGAATTTTGTAGTACATAGTTTATTTAGAAATTGCAATTAAATAAATGATGTGATTGTGGATATAATGCCAAACAGCCAAATATCATTTTATTTCAAAATATTTAATGACTCGTCATGCTCACATAACCCAGCCGTACTGGCTTGATCTGTAGCGAGTCTGACTCTAAGCTGCAGGGTTGAGGGTTCAATCCCTACCGAGTGTAAAACCACAGTATGCTGGGTCGATGGTAGATGGCTCGGTGTATATTGTACGGTGTACCTGCCCTGTGAACCACACAACCACGTGGTGGTTCCTAAAATACTAAATTCGCTCCCTCCGAACTCCTTTACTTATTTCAATTTCCTATCCAATCTCCTTAAAACCATGGCCTAGTAACCCGCTGCCTAAGGGAATTGTACTCATTATCATTAAATCTCTTTGAGTTCTTGGGGCAATAAATCACATTGGCTCACGTACATTCCAATTCGACTACAAAATTCGAAACCCTATCTCCTTAAAACCTAAATTCCGCCCGACCATACCAACTACACGTAGTTGACTACAGTAAGATACGGTGGTTAAAAGCGCGTAGGTGAAAACTGGGCCTTCAATACCCATCAAAATCAAAAAAAAAGATATTTACTAACTCGCTAAACAAATCCATGCCAATTCAAAGACAATGATAAATTCTTATTAAGGCATCTCATTAAACGGATGTAGATGTTTTTTGAGTAACGACTGTCACAATGAATTTTTGCAAAATGCATCTGTTAATTTGAAAATCATCGTAATGAGTACCTAAATCATTAATGAATTAATATGTGGGATATGGTGCATATTTTATTGGTGTGTTGCCCATTTGAAAAATTGTCATGATTGTCATGCAATTTGCAATAGAACCCGCAGACCTACTGCATGGTAACCTACTATCCTTTTATAATGTGGATAGTGAACTATATGGATATGTAAAGTGGTGTATGGTTTAGTGCTAGGAATGGGTTTAGAAGCCATAATAAATAAATCTTTGATAAATCATGTGCTACAAGTTACTTTGTGTCACAACCTCGTTACGAGTATTTATGTGGGTTGTGTTAAAGGAATTTTGAACTACTGTTTGCATAATTTACATAAGTTTGTACATAGTTTTCAGATGCAGTAATTTAAGATTTTAGGGCGAAGAAGGTTCTATCTAAGTGTTATGGTTTTGTTGGGAGAGCCCAGTGGTAGTGTAATAGCAAGATGAGTAGGTTATTTGGGTGTCTGACATTGGGAACATAAATAATAAGTAAGTCTAATAAGGTAGAGAGTTGTAGGAGAGAGAGATAGCGCCTAAGTAGCAATTGGTATAAGTATATAGGACATTGGTGCTAGAGTACATGTGTGGTTGAGAGCCAAGGCAGGCAGGGAGATGCCAATAGACTCTCACTCGCCTGCACTTACACTCAGCCTCCGTCTCAAGATCAGCGAAGAAAAGAGAGAGAGAGAGTGAGATGAGAAAACGTAGGGATCTGTAGTTGCGCAAGTCTGAAGACCGATTTCGGACTGTGACTCTTTGTGGAAGATAGTTAGGATCCTGTTTTAGCTCATGTGTCTGTGATCTATGAAAACAGTTGATAGTGGGCTGGAGTGATGGGAAGTGGGGAGCTAGAGCGTCGACGATATGCACTCTTGTGTGAACCAACTTTATTTTGAGCTGCAAACGAACCGGCACTCTCAAAGAACGAAATCTGCAATTGGAATGTGCTACCCGTATATCTGAAAGTATTGAATTGAGTCCTTTGTTGTTTCACCAATCTAACTTAAACTTCCTCAAGCAAAACACTAAAACGTGATTTTTTACTCACTGTGCTGCGTAGATCTCTTTTTTGAATACAGGCTCGTTTCCTTTCAGATTAATGCAATTTATTTGTAGGAAGGAAACTGACTGTGTCTTCTAAAGAGTTATTATAAATCAAAACTTCCAGTAAAGTAGAAAGTGCAGACTAGACGCTCGGAAGTATATACGCTAATATAATATAATCCACCATCATAATAATAAATAGGCACAACTCTCGACGAGTACAAATATTATATATGAATTATATATGATAGAGATTCTACAGTACCATATATACCAGATTAACTGTTCACAATAAACAAGATTGGTGCTAGATATACCTAGAGAGGGGGAAGAGGAGCCATGGACGAAAATTCCATAGCCTATCCTTTGCCACTGGAGAAAGATCATGAAAGTAAGCCATTATATCACTCTATGTGACACTTGAAACACTAATTTATCGTCTTAAGATACTATCACTACAACTCTACACAATTTCCTATACAAACATAATAATGAGTTACGAATTTAAGAACCCGATTAAAAGATCATTTTCAAAACGTGTACAACCAACCTATGTCCATTATTCAACTAAAGCCATTCTTAGAAGAACAATATTGTGCAGTGAGCAAAGTAGCTGCATTCTCTGCAGTCTGCTGCAGTATAATTAAACATTTTAGCTTTATATCACTCACCTAACCTTCGCTATATTATTCATAAAGGGATTAGCTCAAGTCGACTCAAGAGCTTACTTATTCCTCTCAGCTTATTATTTGCATCATGTCATGTACTTATTTGCTAGAGAGCTCAGTCATTCTGGCATATTTCCTCCATTGTGACACAGATAATCATAATCAAGTGCTGTAGCCTACACAATGCATATTATTATTAGTATCTTCTGATAGCAGTTAGGATGTTTGTAGGTATAGTTTGTTTAAGTGCCTGTAAATGAATCTGTCATTCTTAAGCTCCTTCTAGGTTGTGCAACATTTTAAACAGAGAAATTCTATGTAGTTATATTTGTTTTGCTGTATCCGAAACAATAATGGCACTCCTTTTGCAATGCATTTCAATAGTCAGAATAATAAATAAATGTGTACGTCTGTATATAGGTTAGTGCTGTTAAGGATAATTGATTTGACTTTCTCCCGTATAATTAGGCTTTTAAGTGTCAATCTCTATAAATGATGGTTGAGTTCACTAGAATTGGCAATGCAGAAACTCAAACCACATCTCTGTAGTTTGTCCATCTGCTATTAGCGTTATCTGGAGTAACAGAAATCCAAGGATTACATTACTGAGGATACTACGAGTATCTCGGCTACGTCAGAATGGGATTTATCAGTTTATCCTGAGAGTTTGTGAACTAAAATTGTACTTTAATCAGATTAAGTTGTTCTCAATAGTGTAATCCTTAGGTTTATTATTCTGTCGGTTGGTTTATGACATGACATGCTGTAAGTGTAATGTAGAAAGAAGCAATTTTCGTTGGAAGCCTTGATTTAATAGGGTACAAACTAAAGTCGTAGTTGTAGTTGTTCAAAGAGAAAAGTCGAGAACAACAAAGAACACTAAGTCATACATGTCATGCATAAAGTAAAATTGAACAGTTGACATTTGTACTATGTAAAATAGTTGTAGTATTACTTTTGTCAGAGACAGTGCAGAGTGCAGTGGAGGGGAGTGAGAGAGACACTCGTCTCAGGTTTCGTTGAGTTTAGTGCAGAAAAATGTTGGACTTTTAGTATTCTGTCTTGTCTCAAGGAAAATTCAGTTGTAGTGGCATTTGTTAGTTGAGTGAGATATATATTTTAGGTACATTGACAATGTGGCTGGATATTGCCATAATAAAGAGAGCTGTCTCGTAAGTAATGCAAGCAATGTAGCGTCCTGTTCCACTTTCTTCTATTTGTCGACTACATAAATAACTAAACATCATATCGGAGTGATGTAATGCAGCCGTCAGTTTATTTCTTTTACTTAGATTCGATACGCGGGCTGAATGGCCATGTAAGTTGTTAGTTAAATGGATGGCAATGTAATGCCAGAGAGTTTGATAGGAGAAAAGAGTCTGAATTTAGGATCTGCGTGTAGTTAAGTTAGGTAGATGGCTATAAGTTTATAGGTAAGTGTAGGTAAGGCTGTCTGCATGCACATCCACCTCCAGTCCTGCTGCAGATACACTGGTGAACTGTCTCGTCGGATAAGTCACATCACATTTGCAAACACCATTTAAGCCATTGTCTGATCTGCCCTGTGTAGCATTAACCTGAATGTCAGCCATTTGGATGGAGTGCCCTGATATGCAAATGCAAAACAGTATCACCATACCCGGCACGCCTCACTTACTTCGCGAACTCACTCACATTGTGTCCCATTCCATTCACCTTCCTCCATCCACCTAACTTTATCTCAGAGTCTATACATCTCTAGCCAACAGAACAGAGATACATTAAATTCTAACTCCGACTTCTCAAATCTACTCCTTTACTTACTTAGTACAATGCAATAATCCCAGTCTCTGTTTCCATTCTCTGGCTTATGCCATCTCATCCCATGCCAACTCAACTCAACTTATGCTCAGTTGACATTCTGTCGTCATTTATTTTCAGACATTAAATTATATCATCCTCTCCTGCCACCTCCTTTCTTCATACTCTCCATCATTTTCATTTCCTTTCCCTAATTACTACCCATGCACCTAGCTAATAAACTAACGAACCTACACACCGACGTCTCAACAGCTCTCCTATCTGTTGCATGCACTGCAGCTGAATTCATCTGTTATTCCACCAGCCAAGCCAACTCAAACATTTGCCCAATGCTATTTTAATGAATGTCCAAATAGATACATAGCTCATCTGTTATTTATTAGACTCTCCTACTAACAATCCCAAGCTATAGACACTTTTGTTAGTTAGTACATTTTATTGTGCAGGCTAAGACTCTTTACCATTCTCAACTTTTGTTTACCAGCAGAGTACAAACAAGTAGGACTTATTGCCTACCCTTATTCTCTACCTACTACTAGTGAAATAGAGTTTCCCAATGAAAATACACGACAAATCCTTGCTTTGTCCCATCTTGTGGTCTGGCTACAACAGATGTACTAAAAGCTTTAAATACTTGACTTCACTTGATTCCAGTTGAGCAGTACAATAGATTTCAAACTGAAAATAGCAGCACTCAATCCCTCTCATCTTCACAAAACGTAAACATAAGTGAGGATCTGCCCTGTCATGCAATCCTAATATAAATGACATATTGAATTAACTATTAAACTTCAGCAGTGTATTTCTCTACCTATTTTTCAAAGCTGATTGACCTTTTTATTAATAACAACAATGAATAATGAAATGGCAGAGATGCTGCTCTGACTAAACTAAATCTGTTTGTTGTGCTGTATAATCCACCACGAGGGAATATATTAATGAGCGTTTACGTAGGCACAACTAGAATCTTTCATCATGTCTACAAGGGGTGCATGAATAGTTATAAATAACCAATCCTCTGTTCCCTATGGAATTGCACCAGAATCCAAGAACATTTGTTATCTTATTGATCTACGCATCTGATTTGATATGTAAACTAGTTTAGATATTAATAGCTATTAAACCGAGAGTTTATGGCATCAAGTTGAGAGGTAAAGTAGTATATTCAGTAGAGAATAATGTTGAACATCAATTTTTAAGACTGCTACAGAAGTTGGGCATGTGGTACTTATTTCGCTCACCATTTTAGAATTGTAGTAGATTGAATTACTGAACAAGAGACCAAAAATTTACTGTTCAGTGAAACATGGTTTAGGTTATTATTATTCTATGCTGTAGGTTTTCTGGTTGTAAGATGGAGATTTCATCCCAGATCTCATGATAACAATTATTTACGAGATGATTGACTCATGACCTTTAGTTTCAGTAATAGGTAAAAATTTTAAGTCAATAAATGAGCAATCCAATGACCTAGGCATGAAACTGTGACCTTTGTGCTCATGAACGCTGTACTTCCCCTATCACAGATTTGATTACCTCCATTGCATCTATTTAAATACTTGCAATGTTACACAAAGTTTATGTGTTTTGCAAAGCTAAAGAACTTTTAGGTAATTATAATCCCCTATAAGTTTATGCCATGCTCTTGTTTTGATCATTTGCCCCAACTGTTTTATTTTAACATTTGGCAGAGTATTGGGGTTTGCTTAATGCAGCTTTGTCGTGTACATTTCCAGAGTGCATTCATAAAACGTATTTAATTAAACGTTGCACTACACTGTACTAGTAGTACTAGACTATAAAAGTTATTTTTGTAGAAATCCTCGAGTGAACAATATGTACAAAAGCTGGCACTATAATAATATCTTATCGAAACTCTTTAGCCAACACATGGAAAATACACAACAACAACGATATATTGTGTTGAATTCAGTTACTATTGGGGTTTAAAGTTTAAATACCCCAACTAATCAACAATCCGTTTGTATTTATAAGCGAATTATTTCCGTGGCTGGTAGCTTGTGTAGTGTAATATTGAGGAAGCCTTTTTGCATATTTCCGTAATTCTGTTTTTTGTTACACCAGAAAACATTTTTGCTATATTACAAAGTGAAAGTTCAATAAAGTACATTTTGTTAGTAACAAAGTATTTCTACGTTAGTAAATACACTTTTATGTATTTTCAAATGTTTCATCAGGACTCTCCATTTTCTGAAATTACGATTGACAAGTGTCATTTCAAGGAGGTCGATTATGTTAATTTGGTAAATATTTTAAAGTTTCAACACATTTACACAAATTTTAAAAGTTAACTTTGTTTATTGTATTAGCTACCTTTTTTACTATCTAATCGTATCTATTGGCATCTATTTGTTCTGAGACAACGATTCTGGTTTCGTTAATTATTGTACACATTGCATTTAAACATGTGTTTTTTGTAGCATACAAGCTCCTACATAAGTATTTGCTATAGATTCCAATAGAAAAAATGTTAATAGTATTGTTGGTTGGGCGAATGCAATGAGTGAGTTGTACCTAAGCACATGTTTGTAGTTAACGCAAATTGAAAGCAGTATCAATTAAGTAAAATTCATCGCCTTCACTTCTTGCCAGTGGAATTGGCAGTGAATGAGAGGGCAAAGAGGAGTGAAGAGAAGGATCATGCCAGGACAGATTTGTTTGGTGCTGAACTGATGACGGATGCTGAAATTACGACAAGGCATTGTAGGGTAAAATTAAAATGAACAAATATATGTAGATCTATGTGGTATTGTGTCATCATTAAAGGGAAACTATCTGTAGATGGTTTAAAGGAGGGAGTTGTTGCTGTGTGGAGTATGGGCTTAAAGTTTCCGAGAAAGGATTGGGAATTAAAATGACGAGCTTGAAGTGGTAGAGTTAGTGGATATCTGTCAGAGGGAAGGAAGTTGAGTTTCTTAGAGTCAGAAACTCCTAATTGGCTCCAGGGAATATCGTAGTGGAAGAGGGCAACGTTTATGGAACAACTTTTAACTAGCAGCTCATAACAATGAAATAAACTTTTCTTTGAGATGGTTGCTTTAGGTTGGAGCGCAGGACGACGAGCTTTCATTCTCCTTGGGCTATGTATGCTAATATCATGGGATATCCTTACTTTAGAATTAATAGAGCTGTTTACGATTGAGCAATTAAATATTTTATCTAGCACGCATACACATCCCCGCATAAATTCTTAGCTACCTACTTTCAAATCTGCATAACAGAAGACACTCAATGAGCTAATAAATGCATCACTACACCACTTGCCATGTTTATGCTTCGAAACTACAAACTCAACTACAGGAATGCAAGACAGCACTTTTTCAAGCTAGTTAGAATTTTATTAGCCTGGTTGACATCATTGGCCATCATGAAGAAACTTTTAGTTTACTATCTCAGCGTATGTACTTATTGGCTACGTATATATACTACAATAAATATATCTTGCAGAGAATGGCAAACAACAAATATTATTGGAAGCTATTATTTCTATTTTCTATGTGCAGGCAGTAAAAGTATTTTCATTCTTGCCAGCAGCAATAATAATAATGCCAAGGAATATACACATATGCATGCTGAGCCATGAGAATTGAGCAGAGATTTTATGCACTCTTGTCTAGATGTCAAAAACAGCATTTATTGTGTCAGTTTATTTTGATTTTATGTAATTGTGCTTAGTTTGAGAAAGGGAAGTGGAATGATTGTGGGTTGTGATATAAATGCAAGAACCACAGATCACGACGTGTTTGTATGTATGGTTTGAGGCTTTTCCATGGAAAGACGTTATTTTTTGCTCCATCCTCTCTCCTACCCTGACTACGTTGCTTTGAGTATGTTTCTGTTGGTTTCTCTCATTAGAGCCACAATATTAGCATGCTCGGAATTCAAAGAGAAACTGTTCATTTGATGTGCGTAATAATGGGGAATGGGGATTGAGAAAGAGATGCGCAAATGTTCCGTGGAAAAGGCAGCATTATTTATTTCATTTGGAAGAAGAAAGGAAAAGGAAGCCAAAGAAATGATGGAACAGCAGGGCAGAGCTCACACAGAAGAAATAAATGGGAATTTACTTTCCTTTTTGTTTCGTATTTTTCTTTGTAGCGATAGGATGGAGGAGAGGATTGAGTTGGAATTGTCTGGAATCTGGATTCTGTATTGGCTCCATGAGAATCTCTAAAGTGACTATTTTTCCAATCCTGCAATCTACATATTTTTTATTTGCCTATAGTGCATCTTATTTATACGTAGCTTGCTAACGCACGACTTTCCGAG
>JAAAYG020009805.1:8824-19789 GCA_009936455.2 Tomocerus minor | reverse complement strand
TCGCGTACCAATCTTCTAAGTACTCGTTGTATTACAAGAAATGATGGACAAAACATGCATTATTATTAATGCTGAAAAACATTACAATAGTTTTCATTTCAATTTTCGCGTACCAATCGTCTAAGTACTCGTTGTATTACAAGAAATGATGGACAAAACATGCATTATTATTAATGCTGAAATGAAGAAAAGCAAAGTAAGTTTAATGTAATGATAATAATTATTGACAGAATTATTGTCATTACAGTACATTAATTCAGTAATTATTAATTGAAATGATTTTGCAAATTTCTGTAAAGTCAGTGAATATCAATGTCACCAGTTACTGTCGCTAAATCGTCATAAATATTTTTTTGATTTGCAGGATAATATTTCAAAAGAATATGTTGCAAAGCTCCAAAGAGTTTGCGGTTTCGAGGAGCTTTTTAAGTCTTCCAGCATTATGAGTGGCAACACTTGGCCCAGAACAGTCGCTTGACGGATACGTTTTCAAGCATTGCTGGGCTTCGGGAAGCTTCCACATTGTTTCGATGCAGCCTGGCAAAGTTCCCATGTTCATACACAAGCCAGGTATAAAAAAGTATCTTTCTGTAATTTGTTCTTTGTCTCCATCTGGATTTATAAACAAAATTGAAATCGAAAATCCATAATTAGAAATGAAAAAGAAGAAACTATTAAATGTGCAAAAATTATCATTCCATTTCATTTACCTTTTTCTATCTCTGTTGCTGGTCGCTTGCAGTCAATATAAAATTTGTCGAAAGCTTGATTATATTTCAAATTGTAAACAACAGTTTTGCTAGCCACTGGTGAGGGATTTATGAACCTCAATTCCTCTTTCACGAGTTGAATTACCATTTGACGTCTTGCATTCCACGAGTCAGCAGCTCGCAGTTCAATCAGGTTGCCCTTTAGTTCTTGGTGCAATTTTTCGTCTTCAAAGGCACGAATAAACGACTTAAATTTGCTGCCAGTTCCTTGCGTGTCGAACATTCTGGGGATCTCGATAAGACTCCCTGAGATCGGTTTCGGGTTTTCCGCAACGTTTTCGCTCCATTTTTCAATGGAGCCGTTGAACGACAGTTGGCCGCCTTCGGCGAAGATATGTTTAGTAATAAGGTTTGATTTAAGTTGAGCGTCAATGTTTTTTTCGATTCCTGTAATTGTTTTAACTTGTACATCCAATCCATTTCTTGCTTCCTCGGAGATGTTATAATGATGAATTATAACAGAAACGCGACCACCAAATTGAGCGCTGTACCTAATTAAAAAGTATTATTGTCAGTTTCACAGTCGCAGCTCGGAATTGCTGTTTCCTGTTATTGGTCAATTTATTTCAAACAAAACTCCTTTCATTGGTAATTACTATAACAAATTTTTATACCATTCTCAATGGGGCTGTTTATATGCAATACCGTATGTTTAAATATAAAACCCCGTCATTGAGAATGGTATAAAAATTTCTAAATTTGAAATTAATTAGTAAACAAAAGAACATTAAGAGGAACGTATTTCAAAGAAATTGACAATAAGTGGTAACGTAAACAGCAGCCTGCGTAGATTAGAGTTTGTACTACAAATCCAGACATTTCGAAAGATAAAATTCTGGCTGAACTACATAATGCAATACGAAATAATTATACACAAAATGCAGCCGAAAAAATAAAATTATCATTTATTTACCTGTGAGTTCCGTAATTCATGATAAATTTATAGTACGGTTTTCTATTGGTTTCGTAAGTGTCTGGCAATGATCCAAACGCAATGTTCATAGCCGGATTTATAGCAATATAAGGGTATAGCTTTGCGCCGTAGGCCACACATACGTATGAAATATACTGCAAACGATGAAACAGATAGTTGTAGTAACGTAGAATATAGTAATAATCTTTTCCTACACATCCTAAACAAATTAAAGAGACCCACTGTTACGGAGGTGTCCTGCTTGCGAATTTTTGACTCTCTGGAACTCATCTGGAAATAGTAGCTCCACCATCCTTTGTTTCCTTCCTTTTCTTTTCGGATCATTTCTGACAGCGTTGAGTATGTATGTATATATTCTGTCTGAAAAGCCTGTTATTTGCATTGAAAGTCATTACTCTTTAATTTGCATATTTTACAGCATACTAACACATAAGTCTATGTGTAACTCCGATATTGAATTACGAGGCATCAATTTCAATGTGACCCCATACAATTTGTGTATCAATCGAAAACCGTTTTTGCTGGTTTTCTTTCTGCTGTACAATTAGACAGGCGCCAAATACCATTGCTATGCCACAAATGCATCAAATTGACGTAAAATAGTACCATTGTTCCGGTTCGAATACTTTCAACCTGTATCGGTTGCTGGAATCCCTTGTCATCCAGTAAATATGGAGCATTGCAATCAAAGTCGTAAATTTTTGAAAGTTGAACATGAAAATCCGTAGAATTCCCATTGATGTAAAAGTCGTTAACTCCGAAATTAAGATGATTCAGACCTGGCCTGACATTCGTGCATTTAGACTTTCTAGAAACAAAAATACAACATACTAGACATACATACAATAATTCGAACTCTTACATCTTAAAGAATAGTTTGTACATTTTATCTTACAGTTTGATGCCATTGTAAGCAACTAGGCGAACGGACTGTTACCTTGCGTGCTTCGCCCTTGGTGGAATGTTAAAATTCTGAACTTTTATATGTAAAGTTTTGTGCATAAACAAACAGTAACAATTTTCAAAATGTCCCATGAATGTCCTATATAAAAGTTCAGAGCATGCATTCCATCGAACCCACCTGTTGCGGCGGGCGCCAAGCGGAAGCAAGGCATCTGTTCATACGCCTTGATAATCGCAAGTTGCTAAATACTAAATGTTGCCTACCTCGGTGGAATGTATTTAGCGGAAGTACTCCAGTAGTGTTCCCTTATTTCTCTACAACAGTCATAAATAAATGCGCAAGATTAAAATTTTATTATTTTGCAATAACTAATATGACTTGGTGAACTGAATTTTCGTATAATTTACAAATATGTCATACTTGTTAATCTTTTTTTCAATAGGCAGACTATATGTCGCGGACTTGTTGAATTGCTTTTGTATTGTTTTCGTTGATTTCGAGGAGCAGCCGCTGACTTTGTTACTTCAAATAAAATAAGTCATAAATATTTTTATGAGGTTTGTATCTAAATTCAGGTTGTTGCTGATATTTTTGAAGCGGACAACAGAAATTATGTACAGCAACAAATATAAAATATACTAATATAATTTTTGTAAACATTACCAGTAAACTGCAGCAATAAACAGGAATGCAATGGTGATGTTCATCCGGGAACACATATTTTGAAACTCGTTACCACTAAATGGAAAGCTAAAAATTTGTGGGCAGCAGTAGATACTAAACAGGGTTGGCTAAAAAAGTTTCTGTCTCTGGATGATTCCAGAGTTAAACTGCCAGAGGAAATGTGGATGCTTACAACGAAACTTTTTTTGTTGAGTCATGTACATGCTACAAAATCTATTTTTGACTCAATGGCAAGGGAAAAGTTCTCCCTTTCTTTTTTTACTGTATAAAGAGGATCGAATAGGGACGCTTGCAACGGCGGAATGTATTATCATGTTGCACTTAACAACCACCTTCAAATGAAAGGTTGAAACCCCTTACGACCCCTTTTTTTATGCCAACCCTACGTAACCTTACCCTCGCCCTGGAGATAAGAAATGGAATATTTACTGTCAGTGTTGTGATGCCAGACTAAACAGTCTACCACTTTGGAATTGTGGATGCTTACACCGAAAAACACTTTTTTTGTTGAGTCATGTACATGCTACAAAATCTATTTTTGACTCAATGGCAAGGGAAAAGTTCACCCTTTCTTTTTCACTGTATAAAGAGGATCGAAAAGGGACGCTTGCAACGGCCGAATGTATTATCATGTTGCACTTAACAACCACCTTCAAATGAAAGGCTGAAACCTCTTACGACCCCTTTTTTATGCCAACCCTACGTAACCTTACCCTCGCCCTAGAGATAAAAAAATGGAATATTTACTGTCAGTGTTGTGATGCCAGAGTTAAACAGTCTACCAATTTGGAATTGTGGATGCTTACACCGAAAAAAACTTTTTTTGTTGAGTCATGTACATGCTACAAAATCTATTTTTACTTCCTCTTATAACTATAATGATGGACTAAACAACCCCCTTTAAACAAAATAAGGGAATGCTATTATTACATAAAAAACTACGACCCAACCGACAACTGCGGTAAAATACGATAAGGGGTAGTCCTAACCTTTATTTTTTAGTTGCTCAGATTTCATTATATTATCAGACGGCCAATTGAGAGAATGCTTAGAAAATAAAGAGACTGCAATGCATCCCTATTCTGTGATCTTTTGTATGCGATGAAAGTGTAGAAGACATGTGAATGCTTCAGGCAAAATAATGAAATCCACACCCTAAGGACATGTCAGTTTACAAAAAAAGTAGTATGTAATATAATGTGTAAATCTTCAAAAACTTTGTTTATTGTCTCATGTTGGCATACACTGTGTGTCACTATGAGCACGGGTAACAGAGAAAACAATCAAAAACCTGAAAGATACCAATGACAAATACATTTATCCTTTTTGTTGGAATATTGTGGTGTTGCAATAATGTGTGGTAAAGTACTTTGTTTGGGTAGTCCCCAGACATTCTTCCACAGTGCCCATGAACCTCTTGATTACAGAGTTGACAAAAAAACTCTTCAGGCAATAACAGGGGCTCATTACATACCGCACAATCTGGCTCAGCTGCAATTTTGTTTTTAATATTTATGATACACGATAAGAATGAGTGAAATTACAAGCATTTATTTAACGATGTTACTGCCAGCGTGGCGCCTAGGAGGCTCCTCGACTGCAAAGGAAGTTGCGTCTGCAACCTCTTCTTCTTCGACGTTGTTACTGTTTCCTTTAGTATCTTTGCTACACAATGTGCAGATTGCCTGTATGCAAATGTAAATTACGTGTTTATACACAATTAAAGCGTTGATGTAATAACCATGAGCATTACCTTTCCGCCATATCCTTCTTCTTCCTCATTCGCAACACCGCACCAGGGGTGTATTGGAAAGTGGCAAATTTTACAGCTGTGATTTCCTTCATAGCGAATGCCACAAACATGGCAATTATTTCTGTTCTCAGGGACCTATGACGTTTAAAGTTAATTTATGCCACCAAGTACTGTAATATTAATTCCATTATAGAGTCAAAACGGCAGTTAATTGTAGTTTCTTGAAACAACACTTTTATTTGCAACATGCAGTGGTACCACTATACAGTTAAAATTCGGGCATGTAATTTTACTTTTTAATTAACCAAATTGTGTTCACAGTATATACACCCTTATAAGGGACATAGGGGAGTAACTCCTGATAATGTAGTCCGTCATAAACATATCTTTTGTTTTTAAAAATAAATATTGCAACGAAATGATTTTTTCCTGGTATAAACAATGTGTACGCAAAAATAGCGTACTTCTGGTTAATAATATTAAAAATTTGAGGTAACATGTCCTCATTGACAGCATCCGTTGGGTCTCTGGATTCTATCCACTTTTGTCCCAAGGAAACGGCAAAGAATGGTGGAGGACCATTTGGCCAGTCGTACCAAATCTCACATTTATACCCGAAACAAGCATCGCAATCCACGACAACTTTACTAAATATGTTGGATATATCAGTTGGTTTTGAAACATAAAAAGTTTTCATAGGTTCAATGGACCTGAACTCATTTGCAATAGTGCATCTTGGATTTTGGCAAAGTATATGCTGATCCATACGAATGAAGTTTTTTAGGGAATATAGAAACGTTTCCTCAAAAATGGATAGATTGCCAGAGTATACTAAGTCAGGTTCTAAATTAAGTAAATCTCCAAATAACTTCTCTCTAGCTGATTTAAAGTTACCTTCATCCAAATCTTTAAAAATAAAATCTAAACTAATTGCACTTAAATTATTCATTTCCTTCAAATTGTTTATATAATTACGAAAACCCTGATCAATCTTATACAAAGCGTAAGAGATTTGTAATTGATTATCGATGGCACACGTGTTTTTTACAGAGATTTTTGTACCCAAGTAGGTTATTTCCCCCCCCCAGGGAATTCTTGTTACATTATGCAAGGGAGTCCTATGGAAACTGCTAGGGGGAGCAGTCTTCTTTTTGGGAAGCCACATTTCACTTTGTCTTTCAGGAATAAGCATAGGAAGTACTTCCGTACTT
This sequence comes from Tomocerus minor, assembly GCA_009936455.2. Classification (NCBI taxonomy): domain Eukaryota; kingdom Metazoa; phylum Arthropoda; class Collembola; order Entomobryomorpha; family Tomoceridae; genus Tomocerus; species Tomocerus minor. Next base: position 13,533 of record JAAAYG020009805.1, on the reverse strand, counting down.
TTTTGAGGCGAAGAAACAGGTTTATTTTTGAAAGTTAGCAGGTGTAACTGCTCTTGAATGAAAACCTGTCTATTGTGACTTACCGGAGATTCGCATGTAGCCCTTTCAACCATATTTCTGACAACTTTCTGTAGACGTTTCTGTTGCTCTTTCGATTCAGAATCGGAGGTAGTTTGAAAACTGCGCAGATTGCCAATATGATCATCCCAATTGTCTGCAGATGTTGAATCTTCCTTTTCCAATCTGCGACTCTTTCCTTCAGATAATGCATGTTTTGTTGAAGAAGTTTTACTTCCCATGCCACTTTTTTTGATAGTCTTACGCATTTTACGCACATAAAGAGGAACTTTTTGTAGCCTTTCTAAACGTTGTAAGCCCAAATCAAACATCAACAATCGACCTAAAAAATATCATATAACAATTTGATTAAGCGTTTTTCTAAACAGATAGTTAAAACATATTTTTTGAGCAAATAACTAGCCTTTCATTATTTCTTCCATGCTGGATACAAACCGACCAAGTTTCATTGGTAACGTTAATTTTCCAAATTCGGTTGTCTTAATAATCTGAACAAAGGAAAGACATATTTGCAACGGGAAGGTTAATTTGAGACATACAGGTTAAAATTCTAAATCATTTACACTAAAAAAACTTTCTGCTGGTGCATTGGTGTCAGGTATTATTGTATTTTCATTTAAATACATCAAACTGTGGTCGAGTAAACAGCCGTAGGGGAAAATGTGGACCATTAGATATCCAAGGAAATCGGGGTTGAAATGCGGATTATTCGGTGGATTTTGCAAATCGTTGTCATCTTCCTTCTTTCTTGAACTACCAGCTACCCCTTCCGGAAGTGTTATGTTTAACATGCGACACAATTCAATCGCATAGTATCCAAAAGGGCTTTGTTTGTAAAAAGGCGGTTGCTTAGGTACTTGGTCAAGGAAGACTAAATTCCACGGTGGATTCCCTAATACACATACAAAAATGAAATACATTATACAAATAATACAATTTAAAAAGGAAGCAAAACTACTGCTTTAGTCTTACCGATGCGAACTGTTGAATTTTCTATGCCATCAATAACAGTTTGAAGGTCTCTAGTCCGCCTTTTTTCTCCACATATTAATATTGCGTCTCTCACACGGCGACAGAAAGACCACAGATCCTTTCCACAAAGAAAACCATGTATCCATTTAGTCATCAGTTCTACGGAAGCTTTGTTTGAAGCGTATGTTGCTTGCAACTGTGCCATCAAGAAGTTTATCGAGTGTTTCCTGTATGAAAATATATTGTGACGGATTGTAATATATCGACAATGAAGTTGTTGAAAGGTACCTACCGACAAATGTGGTGTACGTAAACCATTGGTGTACGAGTAATAAGAGACAACCATGCCTCTTTTACATAGAGATGAACAGGTCCAACTTCTAATGCTAGCATAACAGCAGCAATTAACGCCAAAGAGAAATCACTCTCGACGCGTCTAATCCCATGTGCTAATTTGTTTGTTGAGTGAAGATCAACGTACCTACACATAATTTATTCTTACATTTATTACTGTTAAATAGCTAGACAATTTCACAAGGAGTTACCTGGAAAAATATTTGTGCAAAACACTTCCAATGTCAGAGGCAGTGTGAGAATTGGAAATAAACTCCAAAATAGGAATGACAGTTGTATCAGGCTCAGGGATGTTCACAACCATGGCGTAGTAATATATTCGTTTGTCATTATAGGGCTCAGGGAACGTAGTGATTAGTCCTCCTGTAGAATCTATATGAAGAACAACATCTTTGTTCCATTTTAAAAGCCTGTGGAGGATATTTAACTGTGTTTCTGTATAGCTTGTTACAATCGTAGGAAAAACTGATATATGCTGGATATATCCTTTGACGGTCTTTCCTTGCAAATGTGGTAATTCGGACATATACATCTTCTTTTTTATTACGTCTTGTATTATATCCTTATCCATGTCCAACTTCTTAAGTGACTGCAAAGGAATCTATGTAATTTCCCTAGATGATCAAGATAAATATTGAAATTGTAAATTATTACCTCGTAACGTAAATTTCTTAATACGCCGCCACTCTGTACATCAGTAAGGTTTCCTTTCTCCAATATGGATTTTCGTTTCTGACTTCCGACGGAGTCAGTATACAACTGACGGCGAACTACCGAGGCTGCTTTCGATGACACAGCTTTCTCCAACGTTAGACGTTCTGGACCCCGAAGTTGACGTTTAACAGTTTCTGATAAGTCGTGTAATAAAACTCCACTAGGGCTATTAATAAAAAGTAAATTGATTATGTGCCGGGAATATCAAAAACTGTTAAAGACTTTGATCATAAGTCTTACGTAACAGTCATGACAGCGTCCTCTTGGTGCGGTTTGTAAGATAACGAAAACAAATATTTCATTCCGCATCCCTTACGAGTGCATTCAGCGTGGGCATTGACATAATCAATTGTGATGTTTCTATTGACATGGTGAACTTTGAATTTCAGTTTACAACCAGCTTGTTCGCTCGAGCAAGATCGTAAAAACGCTTTGTTAAAGGCCATCGTCCAAGCATTTTTCTTCATGCGATAACGATATCTTGGGTCTGTAGTCTCTATAGCCTGCTTTACAGGTTTTATGTCTTCCCAAATAGATTTATCAATACGAATTTTGAAGTTTGTGTGATTTGAAAACGGGCCATCCATTCCTTACACCAAGTTCAAAGAAATATTGATTTTGCTTATAAGGACAATATTGATAATATTTAAAATTGAGTTTTCTGATATTGATAATTGAGTTTTCTAATGCTGAAAATGATACTACTACAACATGCATCAAGTACTTGTATTGTGTTTTGGAAATAATCTTCAGCCCCATAAGTACATAATAATTAGGAGGAAACTATTAAATCCGCATAAGGATTGTCGGTGTTTTATGTGTTTTGGATAAGAAGGAATAAAAATGTACGATTCTATTTTTTCAACTAATTTTCACCAAAGTAAAGTAATACAAATGTAGTAGTGTAAACTGACTTTTTGGGTGACGACTGGTGGTCGTCCTATTTGCAGGCCTCTCCGATGAGCTGACCTGCGAATGATCGCCGTCTTCATCTGACACATGTCGCTCTCCATCGGAGGTGGCTCCACGAGCCCCTTGAACTTCAGATTGAAGATCCTCATTCTCACCATTGCTGAAGTCGTCTCTGACTTTACTATAAGTCAATGGTGAGCGAAATGTAACTCCAGTGCGGATGTTCTGTGAAAAATTCATAAATTTCGCACTTTCGTATGTAAAAAAATTTACCATACACTAAACAGTACCGTTGCTTGCTGTGGTGCTTTGCTCGTACTTGGAACAGACTTCTGGACGAAGTCCTCCCCACTGGAGGTTTTTGCTTCTTCGTAATCTGATTTATGCAATATCGGAGTAGATGTTGCAATAGGTGCTGTCACTACAAATAGACAATTGAATTACGTATTGTTACACGATGAAGAAAAAATACATAAAGATTTCGTACTTTGAAATCTGCGATTTTTAAATTCGGTTCTTGCGATGCGGGGAACATACTCCTTTGTTCGTTCCTTGCGGCACTCCATGCACACCCATTGCACATTTTCATATTTTTCGGGTTTTACATTGATACATATTCCGTGGTACCTGCAGTTATCATTTATATTCGTATAAAATATTAATAATTGTGTTTTGGCAACAGACTATTATACACATTTCATCATTACCATTCTTCACAGTTATCGCAACATATCATATCCGGCTCTTTCAGATTATTATACGGCTTCTGGCACACACAATGCACTTGACCCTTACTTATGTTTATAGATACGGATGTTAAATTAAGTGGAGAGATGTACGGTACATCATTAGACTCGCACAGTTGTTTATGAATTTCCTGAAATTTTTTGTTTAAAAATTTTAATATAGTAATTGGTATGACGTTTTAAATTAATGCTGTCATCTTTACCTGAACTTTCAGGTGATTTGCCCGGTAACTGGTTCTTGCCCAAAAGCGATCTATTTCACCGGTGTACTGCAGACCAATTTTTTTCAATACTTTTCCCCAGATCCCATCTTTAATTTTAGAGTCTTCTTCCAAAGTTACACAGTTGCCACCCACGGTAGAAAAGATAGCTGCAGCCAACTTTTGACCGTCTATTGACTCCCATCTTTTTACGGCTGCTGCTCTTGTTGGCCCTTTTGGTTTTGGAGGAAATTCGCTCTTGCTAGACGATGGCTCGCCACTTCTGGGTGTCGACATGTTTTGCGGGACGATATTGGCATGGGAAAAGAAAGAATGCAATGTTGTTCGGCCAACATCCACAAAATAACTAAACTACCACTTCTGTGTCGATGTTTTCTAGAATGTAGGACTTTTTATTGTAAAACATACAATTTCTTTAGCTGTTGTGCGTTTAATAATAGTTTGGCTTTACAGCGTCAATTTAAAGCGTTTATTTCGAATTAGACCTCATGTAACACTGAAAAGCCGACGCATGTTCACTACTGGACCTCAAATACATTAAACGATACTTATACGAAAGGGTGGATATGGTTGTTTATCCTAATGGTGCTTAACATAGAATTATTCTTGCTCCATTAAGATCAGATAGGAACGACTTTGGGGAAAGAAGTCAACACTCATTTCTTACGTGCTCTTTAGCACTTTGTGCATCTCACTGCAACAGATCGCTATT
>JAAAYG020009783.1:0-24370 GCA_009936455.2 Tomocerus minor | reverse complement strand
ATGTTAAGAGGAGTTGGCAATAGGCCCGTCATGTGGCCTGTGCCCAGAGCCTTCACTCTGTAGTGATATAGGCGAACCTCATATAACACACACACACACACATTGGTCAACCTCCGTCATTGCGTTCGAGAGTTATCGTGCAAACGGACGTACGGACGTATTGACAGAATGTGTGATTCCATAAGCTCTCCTAGGGCGAGCTAAAACGCAACATGATAAATGTTGTTGCTTTGTTATATAACTGGATCTGCTAATTACTGTTTTGCATACTTACCCAATTGCTAATATCATAGTCTGTTCTCTTTGCAAATTATTCATTTCACTTGCAAAAACTTTGCTGTATTAGTAAATGTTTTCAAAAGGTATAACTTAATAGCGTTTTCCATCATAGAAGCAATATACCTCCAGGCATGGTAGGGGTGGTATATTAAATAAACATTTATTTTACAGAGCATATTTTTGTATCACATCATTCCCATCTCCATCTCTTACAATTCACCAAACAAAATAGTGTGCGTTATGAAAAACTTTGGTAATTATAATGACTGCATTTGTTATACCATTGCCGATAGTATAAGTCTGAGTACTACTTCAAAAGAGCTCAGCAAAGGATTTGAGTTTTTTGACGCTACGGTATCAAGGAGTTGTTGTACGTAGGTGTAGTAGCTATAGTTATATTACTCGCTTAGGTACTTTATTAAGTAGTGGAATCACTACTTTATAAGGATGCCGCGTCTGTCTGTCTGTCTATCTGTCTGCGAGCACGATAACTCAAAAACGAAAAGAGATAATTCCTTCAAACTTTCTGAGGGTCTTTTAGAGGTAAAATGTAAGGATGTAGTCGAAGATGAGATAAATCGGAACACCAGTTTGGGAGTAATGGGATGTCAACGGAGCCAAATCATCCATTACACCATAGTCGTTAGGCTTCCATAATGCAGCAGTGTTTATGCACTACACTGATACGCAGAGAGTGTCATTTAAACTTAGCAGTTCCTAGATTGCTGCGAGGGTTTTAGTTGTTTTGGCTGTAGACTGCATTATTAATGCTGCCGATTTTTAGACGGAATAATACATGACACCCTTTTGTACAGTTTTGTCCTATCTCTCCTATGGTGGAGATTCCGCTACTTTATTATATTGTTACTACAGTTTATTATGTCATATCATGTTGAGCTAAAACCATAAAGGGAACATTTTTATAAAAAGCAATGCTTTTTCTTTCTTTCTTTTTTAACATTAAACAGTATAGTGCTCACAACCGCATAAAACCTGGATAGCACGAATAGGTAGCAAATAAATTACATTACAATTTTGATGATATTGAATTATACTTCAGGTTTTTACCCGGGCAGTTTGTGACGCCCTTACCTCGAAGATATCCCGGGCTTGAAAAAACCTTAGTATAATTATTATTAATTAATATATAAGCCTCGCCAAACTTCTTTGTATTAACGTTGAGGAGTACAAATCTTGTGCTGGTCCTATGTAATAGTGTGTTAATTGCTTTAGACCTCAGCTCGATTTTCATTGTTCTCAAACAATGTTATCTAATTGTCGGTTGAAGCGCGAAGTCGTCTCATTGTTTAATATTTTATTATTTTTATTATTATTAGAGAATGATGCTCTCTGCGGGCGCTAGCCCATAGAGCCAATTTACAATGGTATTGGTGGTGTTAGTTATACATTAGTTAAATATTGAGTCTACAAAAAGAAGTTATTATAATGGTATGTCTGTTACAATTATAAATTTAGATTTTATGATTTAGCTATTATGATTTCATTTACGATCACTGTGGTAATTGGTTTTTACAATTCTAATCGGCGTTACACTTAACAATGATTAATAATATTTAGTACACAGTAATTTATTGCCCCACTAAATTGTCCCTATCCTCACACATTAGCACGAGTGACAAATTAGTAGGTCATTTTTATATACATATCAAGGATTAGATTTTATGCTACAATAGCATTCGTCGTTTGGTCGGATAACAATAATTGAAGATGTCATTTCGTTATTCATTTACAGTATATTTGTTTATGTCTTAACAAGTTTGCACAATGATTACACAATAGAGCAAAACAGTTAACAGGTTTTATGCCTAGTGCTTTCATATATATATATTAAGAGTCGTTGGTAGATATCTTAACCAAGATATGCGGTGCGGATGTTACACAGGAAGCATGCCATTGACTTTAAACTGCTTATTATAAGTACATTATATTTTGCTTATGCATTGTCAGCATATTAATTTAATGTCGTCATGTTTTTCTATGCGTGGTCAACTATTTTATGTTTATTACGTCACATCCTGCTCGTTACGTTTAACTTTAATGCTTATGTCGAAACCAAAGATTTCAAATAAAAGCTTATAAAATACAAAATAATTTTAACTGGATAATTTTGACAAATATTACTAATTTTGTGATCTTATTTTTTTATACTTATACCCATGAGTCCATGTAGATGTTATTTGATTTTTGAGAAATTATCTAATATTATTTGCTTACTTTTACAGACCGATATAATTCTCCTTTAAATTTCTTGGAGTTTCCATAAAACTTTTCATGTCGGTGATAGATTAAGGGTTTCCGGTTGTTGTTATAGAGTTACGAACCGCGATTTGGTTTCAGCTTCTTTCGCTTAAAGTCTGCCGTCTTTGTAACTGATGTGTCCAGCCAGCATGTTTTTGGGCCATTCTTTACCTAAAAGTTTAACTTTTCTTGTACAGAAAGATTTGTCACAATCATGTCGTCCTTTAATAATGGTCCTTTTGTTTTTCCTCGCCTCTGGGATTGATAAAGATTTTCCATTTGTCACTGTTGCACACTGTACCGTATTTTTTGTTCTTCTAATAAGACCGGGAACACTTTTAGTTGCAGTAATATTATTATTTCCATTTTTAGGTCCGCCGACTGTATTTCGTTCCATCTTGCAAAAAAATTCAGCAGCGCCCTTATGGCTGCAGAGTGTTAGTGGATTACTTGTTGCAGTGGTTGGCAGTGTTCTTGTAGGGTGGAGTTAATGCAGCATAAATGCACCATAGTTTTTCGTCCAGTCCTTTAACATGTTTTATGTATATAATGCGGACATAGGCAGTCATATTTTTAAAAGTGTGCCGGGACTGTTTTACAGTTGCCGAGAACAAATACTGAAAATACTTTCTAACTAAATGGGCCAATTGTGGTTCGAAATAATGTACAAATGTAGCCGTTGCAAAGAAGTAAATTGGGATGGTATTACTTTCCCTTTCTCATTAGACCAAGTAGATCTTTTTGAAAAAAATAATCCTGACATAGGACTAAATATTATTGGATATTCTGATTCATACAAAATAGACGATACAATCAAAGACGTTGTACATAATCTTGACGATCGTCGAGATGACTTAAGTGATGATGACAATGTGGACAATGCTTCAAATAATACAGTACATTCTAGAGAGTACAGAGATGGGCACGGAGAAATAAGAAGTCGTTGTGTACCTTTGCATATATCCAACAAAAAAAAATGCAAAAAAAATAAATTTAATGATGATAGATTTACTTTTGATTTTAGGTGAGCAGGATCATTATGTACTCATAAAAGATCTTCATGCTTTGTTAAGTAAACCAAATCCAGTCATGTCTGTAGACACTGTCTTCTATTTGTAAAGGCAGACGTCGTTACAGTTTTCAATTTTGTTCTGTACTAGGCGAACAAGAAATTATCCAACAGACGCATTCCTGTTCTTTAATAAATATCGTCGCACCCAAAAAGTGCCTTTTATGGTCTTTGCTGACTTCGAAAGTTTTTGTAAGCCTGTTGAACCAGTCACCATCATTGATGAGGAAATGCAGATGGCAAGTACAAAGGTACTCTTTCACAAACAATCTGGTTATCATTGTCATGTAGTAAACTGGAAAGGAGAAACTATTGCACGGAGTTACTTGAGTGATAGATCAACGTTGCTTGAGTTAAGAGTGAAGATGATGATCCTGCTCGGGCACTATTAGATTACTTACTGTCTAAAAATGTGTAACTTCAAGCTTTCCTTAAAGATTATGAAAAGCAAGCACAAAAAGAAATGAACATTAGCAACGAGGAGATGAAAACATTTAATGATAAAAAGAATGTTATTCCTGTGGTAAGGATTTCCTAGTAGGTCAGACTGTGGTAAGGCATCACAGTCATCTGCCAGATGCGAATGGGAATTTCAATTTCGAAGGGTTTGCGCATGCAGCTCCATGTAATATTTTAGGTCAAGTATCCAAACGGATACCTATTACTTTTTATAATTTGCAAGGTTATGATGGTCATATGATCATCAATGGCACATCGGTTGTAAAAAGTATTGATGTCATACCACAGTCGTGCGAAAAATTTCTTAGCATATGCATAAATGAGAACATTATATTAATAAATAGTTTTTCCTTTATGTCAGAGATGAGATAAAGTGAATAAGGATACGGATTTCAATATAATCCGTGATGCATTCAATATGTACATAAAAGATCAGATTAGTCTAATTTTGAAGAAAGGGGCATATCCTTATTCGTACATGACAGGTGTAGATGAGGAATGCTTACCTCCAAAAGAAGCATTTAGAAGACCTTAACAGGAGAAGATATCGAGGATGATGCCTACGAGAATGCAAAAAAAGTATGGAAAAAGCTTGGGATTAAAAATTTAGGCGAATGGAAAACATTGTACTATTACTCGATAAATTAAATAGCCATTGTCCCACTAGTAGGATTATTAAAACTGAGGATTTATCATTAATACATGATAAATCCTCAGTTTTACTTATATTAATTCATACTAGGTATACCAGAGTCATGTAATCCAGAAAGATTAATAGCGTGTATTAGGACGCATAGAATTAATAATATTAATACTATGCGGCCTAAGAACTCGACAAGTAAAATTGAGAGTCTTTTGGAAACTTTTAATACAGGCTATGGTAAATTTATAGAACAATACAGAAATAGGAGAAGAATCCAGTGCAGAACAGGCAATGCTCTATGGATAAAAGGCTACTGTAGAAAGACAAGTAAAAATTAAACCAGTTGAGGCAGGTATTGTGTTGTTGATGAAATGAAAAGGTTGCAGGTAACATTAGACAGACCGATTTCAGACGGTATTTGTTGTTTAGATGAAATCAAGCGGATTATGGTATCTTTTCACTATAACTATAGAACAAAAGAGTATGAAAACCGTTATAACTTGTTATACACAGACACGGATTCTCTAGTATACCTACTCACCACAGAAAATATGTACGAAGATTGTCAAAAAAATTGAGGACTTTCATTTTGATAACTCGGTCTATGATCCAAATTGTCCATTTGTAGGTAAATATCAGTTTTAAAAATAAAAAGATATTATGTTATTTTTTAGACGAGGTGCCAGAAGGTATAATAACTGAGGTTGTAGTTAATAAGCCTAAAATGTATTGTGTCAGGTACTTATTATTTTCGGACTTGCAAGAAGATAGGATTAACCATAAAGTTAAGATGAGGGCTAAAGGAATAGCAAAATGGACAGTTAAAAACGAGTTTTTATTTAAACATTTGGCTAATACAATCCTACCAGAAATTGACTCTCAATTGCAAACGTATGCTACTAACAAAAGCATACAAAGTTTAAAGCATCAGGTCTATACAATTCATACTCGCAAAAAAGCTTTAATTGCATATGATATTAAAAAATATAAACCAGACGGTATTGTAATGCTTTCCTGGGAACATAAATATATTGAAATGTACAAAGATAAAATAGAAACACAAAAGATTGCTTCTATGTTTTGCAAACCTTCCGTGATAATTACAGGAATACAAATTAGGATAGTATCAGTAAATTACGTAAGTGTAAAAATGATTCACCCGATAAAATAAATAAAGAAACTATTTTACACGCTTGTAATTTACCACATTTGCTACATATGTATATATCTTTTCATAAGTAGTGAATGTTAATGAATTACTTCGTGATGGCTACAGGGTTATTTATTGCAGAGTTGTCGTAACAGCATAGTAAAATAGTTTCTTTTCATTTGTCGTAATCCATCCTTTTCAATATGCTCGAACAAGTATTGCCAAATGTAAGTATTCGGAAATTCATCACGAAAGTATAATAAAGGATCGTATCTATTACTTTCTTTCTTCGGTTACATAATAGATTGAAATACTTCAAGAAGATCATATGCCCCCATCGCCTTATCCGCTGAAATCTCGTCTTTTTGCGGTTGCTTTTTACAAAACTGATTTTATTTTTCATTAAACATTTACAGATATATATGTTGAAATATTTTACAATTGTTAGCAAGTAAATTTCCTTTACAAAGTGGAGTGCTTACCATATTTGTTGACAATTGTAAAATAGATCATTACAATTTACTATTATGACCCATATATAGTCATCACGATGTTATATCACGATGTCGCATAGTCATATAGTCTTTGCTCAGTAATTTATGTAGAAATATATATATCCCTGTTATTGAAGATCAAGATATGTACACATGGTGTACACCTGGCAACAAATGTGGTAAATGTATGCAAAGTAAAAACGACTCAACCGAGAAGAAACTATTTTACCATGCTGTAACTGAATGTACACCATGTGTACATATCGTATACGACATCTCTGCAATTAATAACCCTGTAGCCGTCACAAAGTATTTCAAGATTTATACATATGTACCAAATGTGGTAAATTAAAAACGTGTAAAATAGTTTCTTTATTTATTTTATCGGGTGAATCGTTTTTACACTTATGTAATAATAATATATCGGGACAAAAAGTTTTTCAGCCTATTAATTTGCGTATTAGTGTTTGTAAACTGAAATCCAGAAACAACAATGGGCTTATTTCATTTGTATATAAATGGACACAAAACAAAAAATGTCGGGTGTTCTGAATTTTACACGGGTACGAAAGTTGTTCTCAGGCACACCTTTATATTAATTAATATTAATATACATTAAACAGTATTTTGAAAAAAACATAATAAAATTAATCCCGTCGACATTTTTCTGAATGAATGTGTCACAGGTACCAAAACTAGACATGGGCACACCTTTATCTTAATTAGCATGCCATGCCTAACCTTACTATTGGGAGAATTTTCTTTCTCTTGTGACTGGCTTGATTCGATTTTTTCGGATGCTTCAATCGACGTTTTCGTGGTTTCTGTAATGAAAAAAAGTCTTTCCCTCCTGTTTGACTTCTACTTCATCGGAGGATTCCGTTATTTATATATTTGATTTCCAAAAATTTGATTGTGGTTGGATCGACACGATTTTCTTTTTGTTAATCATTTTACAATATTATATATTTTTTGTCTCATTGAAACTTTTTTTTTTGTCCTTGAAACATTCGCGAATATTTTAACGTGTTATGCGCCTAGGCTCGGGATCCAAAGACTCGTACATGTCTCAACGACAGTTTCTTCTTGAAGATCATTCTCGGATGGGGTTGTTTCCTTGTTCTTGCTACTCAGCGTGCGATTTAGCAGGTAACAAACCGTTGTTACTGCATTCCACTAGAAATGGTCACTAAGCCGATTTTGGATCAGCATAGTCCTCGCCGCTTCCGTCACAGTCCTGCCGTCACGCTCAATAAATCCATCGCTGGCTACGTGTAGGGAGCATATTTATTCCTCGGTACGAGAAAAACTGCCGTAACTCGAATTCTGTTTTGTTATCGCTCCGGAACATCTTCACAGTCCTTTCAGTCTGATTGGAGATCAGATTGACTGCATCCATTACGTTTTCTGCAGTCCCGTCTTTCGATTTCTGTATATGGACAAGTCTGAAAGAAATGCTTCATCATTTTACTAATATTTCCACGTTAAAATTGCTTTCTGCGAAAGTGTAGTTGCACGCAGAAATTTCCAAAGGTGAAGAGAAGTTCCGCCTTCCTATATTTTATGTACAAGTGTATCTTGTCAATAACTGTTATAAATAATGTATTGTGGATGTTGAATTGTTTTTGTTTGACAAGACTCCTTTATATAGCGGCTTAACTATATTTCCATATATATGCAACCTTGTTGATACAGTGATAATGATAAGCCGCAGGCTGTGGTTGTGTGTAAGGGTATAAGAGACTAGACTAGAAGGATATGGCTCTACTTGCAGAGTGTAAGGATCCAAGAGGGGTGGCTTTTACTTCCCAAACCTTAATATCCAAGATGTTGCGAAGGCCGTGAATGTCAGAGCTTTCAGAATCCAAAATGGTGGGGTGGCCATGAGTGTTAGAGGGGGGTGGCCACCACTACCCCCTCCAAGAAGAGTCAGTAAGATAAATAGATCTAAAGAAAAGATAAACACGTTTAACATCGTTTGCATTTTTTACATATTGGTGAACTCGTGAGTAGTATTAGGATGACGGAGTATCGACCTTAACTGCTTATAATGGGGAAAACGATAGATGATATGATTAATATTTTTCTTTAATATTACAAAGCTTACATTTACCATCTATATCAAGGTATTACATTTTCTCGATTCCATCTAATCCTGTCGACCTAGTTAAAGCCTCCTCATTCCGAGGACATAAATGGCTCCTGCTCATCTACATGATACCTACTAGACAGCATTCAAGGTTTTCCACTCTGTCAAAGAGAAAACATATTGCAGAAGCGTCGGATTTCTACAAAACGGAAACGGGATTTTCGATAAAACATCTAATAACCGACGGTAGCAAAGAACGTGCAAAGGATTCTCAATATACAATATGGTACGAATCATGATGATGAACAAACCCAGAATGAAAATTAAAGTAAAGATGGCTAAGCGGCTTCTGAGCAGAAGTCATGTCGACCAACGACATTGGGACGAGACAGTAGGCTCGGCGTGTTACGCTTGGAATCGGAATCTTGTCCGTCCCTTAAGCAGTTGTGCTGGAGGAATCCGAAGAGACCGTAACAGCCGTAACAATGATATGCATACGATGCTAATTGCCTCCGCAAAAGGAAAGAAGAACCCTAAACTGGCCCCTCTCAAAAGCAGCGTAGAACCAGAAGCCCCAAGGAAAATAAGCCCAGTCTTACATCATGGAGTGAAGAAATGAATGCGGAGAAACGATAAGCCCAAGTCGGGGAAGGAGACGAGGAGAAAAGAGACAGGGGATAAGGACAAGCAACTAAGCAAACTATTCGTGGATTGCAATGAGACGGCAAGTCTCGCAACCTTTCGGAAGACATGCCCAATAAGAAAACAAAGGAGAAGACTCCAAGAACAGGGATAGAATATACACCAGTAGCAGCACTCAGTTATGCGACGAGCAAAATTACATACTCAGTCAATGATTGGTATATGGATTCAAAAGAAGTCAACTACACATAATACAAGCATAAAGAATGACACAATGCTTAGAATGTACTAAGGTACTTGTGCCTAAAGGAATGTACTGTTACTACTTATAGTTTTATTAAGTCGTCCTTCCAATCATTCGTTTGTCTTTCCGTCCAGTCATTTGTCTTTATGTAGTAATACGGGCAGCAACATTTGTCTATATAAAAGTAGTTGCTCTTAATTGAATAAATCACTCTCTTAAAAGAAAAACACGACATTGGGTAAGATCTACGTGATCGTGTTGATTGATGGCACTTCATAGAACATCTTTTTATATTAAAACAAGTACTAGCCCCGACCGTAGGACGGGTACCTTTTCTAGTAAGAAATAAATAGAAAAAAGTGTTTCATAGAAGTTATTTTTTTGTTGTGGTATTGTATTTATTGTGTAGGGTTCCCGAAATCAACTTTAAATGACAAATTGAACAATAAATCGATCAAAATATGACATGTGTTCTTGGATACAATTCTTTCGCTGAATTGATTTGCATTCAACTTTTCAAACTTCTACTCTATAAGCGTACCTCAATGATACGCAAAAAATCGTTTTTCTTCCTCGGAGGGGGCAAAGGCGTTGATTATTTTTAAAACATAGACCTTTCTGGTACAGAATGAAAGTCGTGGGGGATTCTCCAAAAAATGTCTACTAGCGCCAAAGTTAAATTTTTCGCGGAGTGGGAGAAATGCATGGAGTTTTTTTTTAAATCTGTTTTTTTAAAGTTTCATTGTTATCTTATAGGACTGTTTCCAGCCGAATTGAAATTTGGGAACTTGAATTTTTTAATAAATTCCAAGGATGAAATTGAAAGAATAGCTTCGTAGAGTATTCTACTATTTCGTGAGTCAAAGGAACAATGTATCCCGTGTGTATGTCTCCATTAAGAATAGATTCAACTGGCCATTCAACGATACACTCCGTACGTGGTAGAAATTTAAAATGGCACAGCTGTAAAAAGCGTGTATCCGCTACGCGTCTCCATTGGCCCTATTCAAAATATGTGGCATAGAATTTATTGATTATATTAGTAATTAGAATATTTTTGCGAAACTGTCAAAAAATTATTTTTTCACTGCACTCAAATTCTTCACATTAAGCAGTAGTAGTAAGTAGTTTCCCCCATTAAGCATATTAGTTATAAATGTTTCAGTGTTTGACTGGCTTCGAAATCTGTAGCTGTTACTGTCATTGCCAAATCCGTCGCCGCAATGGAGGAAATCTGTAAATGTTCACTCCTATTTGTATCTTGTGTAAAAACATATCCATCTGGAGAACTCTCAAAAATAAGGCCACATATTTGCGTTTACTGCATTTCAGTAGCCGCCATGGCAATTTCAGGACAAGTTAACCGTCTATCTGATCGAATACAAACTGTTGATTTCCAAAATTCATTCCACACATGTGAGTTTGTAATACAGACCAAATTAACACACCGTTAGGCATGCACAGTCCGAATAAAAGCAGTTCGTTAGCTGACCAGAAGTCGACTGAACTGTGCCATTGTTGGTCAACTACATTTATGAAATAGTTTGTCTCAGATGCTTTGAAAGACAATCAATCATATTTTAATGCGAGATTGGTAGCGTAAGATTCATCTGATGTGGCTAACAAAGAATCGTTATTGAGCCTTCATGTTCTTCACCATCAATGCACAACTTTTAGCAGTAATTGAAGTGCTGTGTTTTTCTATTTCAATCTACTATTGCTTACTTAACTACTACTACATAGTTTTGAACATCGCAATTAGTGCCATGGATGAATCTACAACAAAACTAAAAAATAAATGTCTTTATGATGACGAGCAACGTTAAACTGAACTCGGAGTTTTAATTTAGAAAAGAAAAGTAAACCTTTATGTTGGATTAAGCCATTGAACTCTACGACATGTATACAGACTAGACGCGCATAACCAGCCCCGAACTGGAAATGCTCGTTACAAAATCAGTAATTCATATCTGCAACAAGGCAATGTTTCAGAGCACTCAAGGCCTACTATTCAACTACAATGCAATAACATGTGCAATCGAACAAGTTCATCAAGAAGTTTGACAAACAGAGCCAACCAAGAACGCATTTTGCTCAACGATCACCGTTAAAGAGCAAGGTAAATAAAGTATGACTTGTATTAGTGTAGGATATACAGACTACATATCCATGATTTTTTTGCTTTTTTGCAACAGTATTTGTAAAACACGTAATATATTATTTAAAAACGTTTCGGTGCGGTTGCCGAAGCAAAGGGGAACGTAGCCTTCGACAACAGATGACGCAGAAAGGTGTAACAGGTCTCATCGGACTAGGAAGGGACCTACCACACTAATTTACCATAGATATAATTATGAATGACCATGTAGGACAGGGCTTGCAAAACAAATCATAAACATACAAAAGTTTATTTTATAAAACTGTCATGTTGCTGTTGATCCTTCCTTTTCGTCAATACCCAGAGTAGTTACTGTATAATATTTATTATTTATTTATTTATTTATTTTTTATTTATTAAGGATGTCGCTCCCTGTGAGCTATTGCCCATGGAGCCTGTGTACAGAAAGAGTATGTTAGTAAAGTATGTAGGTATGTTTGTCACAAATTAAATTATTTTAGATAGGTTGTTATAAATTCGTTTAGGGTCGGTGTGGCCATTGGCCTTTACAATTCGGATCGGTGTTGCATTTAACAATAATTAATAATTTTGTGTATTCATAGCCTAGTGGCCCACCAAATTGTCACTATCCCCACACATTAGCAGGAGTGACGAATTAGTAGGCCGTTTTTTGATATATATAAACGGTAAAAGTTTGTGTATACATGAACATATGTCGCTTAGACGAAAACAGTAACTCATAATTGTCATTTCCTTATTCATACTTAATTGTATTTGTATATCTTAACAAGATTGCACAATCATTGCACAATAGCCTCTACATTACATTTATTTGCTACTTAAGTTAACTTTGACAGCCAGAAATAGCCTGCTATACTATACTATATATTCATACTGCATTCCGTTTTGTATAATTATTCCATGGCATAAAATGTTAACGGTTTATTTTATAAGCCAAGTGCTTTTATATATATTAATAGACCTTAGCAAATAGCTTAGCCAAGAATTGCTGATATTGGACGTGAAGCATGACATTGACATAGTGACAATTCTTATTATAAGTATATTCTATTTTGCTTATGCATAATCAGCACATTAATTCAGACACATTTTTGTTTTCCTTTATGTGTTATATTTTGTTCAACCAACCGAGGTTTCGCAACCAACTGACAACAATACCAACCCATAAAAATATGTTTTTACATAAATATCTCATCTATGAATATTACCTTTCATCGAACAACAGTCTAGATCAGTGGTTAAGAACGGTAACGTTTAAAAACGGAAATGTCGTTAGCTCAGGGAACAGACGGTCCACGGAATCCCTATACTAATTTTTGCTTGTTGACATTTTTTCCATAATTTTTTTCAAGTGTTTCCAGCATGTGAATTAGAAACCATTTTAACGATCAAAGACTATACAAATTAACAAGTGTACCATAACAATCATTCAAGAATCTAAATATAATATTAAAAAAGTTTCCAAATAAACCCATTGGCTAAAATATAACTTTAGGATTACTCTACAAATTTTAAACTTATTCACAGACCCACTATAAATACACAGACCGTCCAACAATTTGACACACCAGCTCACGCATCGTTACTCTGTCCAGTTTACTATTACTGCTAAATAAACTTCCTTTATGTATTCCTATATTTATACCATATTTCATCACAACGACCTAGCACAAAAGTGGATACTAGAAACTTTTATAATCGATTGCGATTGTTATAATCAGTGCTCGATTACCGATTGATATTTGGGAGTTTGTATGCACGACAAATTAATTTGCGGAAGAATCGGATGAAGAAGCTGTAACAGGGGGATAAGGTAGAGCAGGTAGACCGGAAATTTGAAGGTGAAGAGGGTGGATAAGGTGGAACTGGTGGAGCGGGTGGATAAGGTGGTACGGGTGGATAGGATAAGGTGGAACAGGTGGATAAGGTGGAGCGGGTGGATAAGGTGGAGCGTGTATATTTTTGATAAATCTCATTTCATGGAAGAATGGCAGTTGTAGGTCCATTCACTACCGCCATAAAATCTCAAGGTCGTAGCCGGGAAATTCATTTAGGGGATCACACGCGATAATATTTAGTGATTTCAAAAAGGTGATAATATTTAGTTTGTTTTCAAAAAGGTAATAATATTTAATGTGTTTTCAGAAGTTCATTCGGGGTATGAAAGCAGGACCCCGTAGCTACGCCTATGTACACTATAACAAAAACTTGGTGTAGGTAGATAGGTATCTAGGTAGGTAGAGCTTCCCCGCGACTGTACGACTTCTGCAAGCGGCACCGGTAAGTGAATTGTCAGTCAGCTACAACTGACTGACAATTCTTTAATCTTATATTTTACATGCGACATTAATTTTGTCAACGTTTTATAGCCGGTGTTGGTGGATGGTGGGTGATGGCCGGCGTCGTCGCTGGATCTGTTGAGGGCGCCTTCATCGCCTGCTATGGCCCCCGCTTCTGGCATCGGATCCAGGAGTGGTGGAATGGCCGAAAAGCTGTCCACATGGACCATGCCATCCGCGTCGAGGCTGGGTTGGGGGAATTAGGCCAGCCTCCTGAAGATGCCGGCCCAGGAGGATGAACCTCCTCCAGTCCTCTCTCCAAACGATCCCTTTGCGCAGGAGGGGGTTCGGCCTGGGTTGGTAGGGTTCCCCCCCCCCCCCCCCAACAACAACACCCACCCAACCTAACGCCCCGTACGACGAAGGAAACTTTTGTCATCGTAGAAATCTAAGCAGCATCCCCACTCCAAGGTTTACTGCATTTAATTTAATTTAATTGGAAATAAACTATTTTTTTAAATTTTTTAATAAAAAACACCCTAAATGGGGCGCTCCCACAGAAAAAATCTAATTTTACATGTATTTCTTTGGACGCAGAATCAAATTATGTTACTCACCACTACGAACACGCAAGTTATTGGCCGGCTTTGGTCAGTCAAAAAATAAATTTGTCGTTCCTTCCTTTCCTGATTGTGCAGTGCCACATACATCTTGTGTCCTACACTTGTCCACAAGATATCCACGTATGCACGTGATATTCTGTGTACATTCGTTATTGAACTTTTACTTATTTTATTTACTATTCTATCAATCATAATAATGGTAAGCTCTATTTTTCTACTTTTTATGCCCATTATTAATTACTCATTTATTAGTCGTATTAGTCAATCAATATCATCCGTATATTTCAGTATCTTTTCCTTACAGCCGCCTCCATTTTCTACAATAAAGGTATTCTTTCTTGTTCTAAACAATCATGGAAATCTAAACAAGTTAAACAGTGGAAATTGGTACGAAATATGTAGATGTTTTAATTATTTATTTATGCCGACACTGTTGAACATCCCTTTGGTATTCCATGTCTCTTCGGGACGTCTCCCGCGGTATGCAAAGGATTCGACGAAACATTCGACAATTTTCACATGCACATATTATTATTATGTCAATTCAAAACAAATGCTGTTCATGGACCATATAGTCTAATAAAACTATTTTCTTTACACTCTAGGTATTCGTTATCTTTAATTTATAATGCAGTGCGGATTTTTTTTCGTGAGTAAGCTTGATTTAGAAAAATTTTGTTTCGAAGCACTGCTTAAATATGCTGAAATTAATTAATTATTTAATTCAAATGATTTTAACTGGTCTTGTAGTAGGGATGATGATGTATTGTTGAGTCATAACTTTAATTGCTGTTTCAATTCGTCGCTACTTGAGACGTCGCCTAATTCCGCCGGAAGAATAGATCGCTCGCGTTTTACTTCCTCTGTCAGATCTTCTGTGAATCGGACGTGAGTAGATTGGGCGTGGCACTGGAACTCTACGGCGGTGTCGTAGTCGGTTGAGCTGACATCCGCAAAAGTAAAGAAAGTTGAGTACTAAGGCAATGCAACGATAATGACCGTTATCTCTAGGGCAGCAAAATCCTGTATACCGTCCTCTCTACGTACGCAGGGTATTCCCGCCAGGGCCAATGCGGATGAAGGTGTTTGTCTGCGTATCATAAACAAATAAAGCACTGTCATGGTTAAAATACATTGGTATAGAAAGGAGAAGGAGGGTAGGTATGATGCCGTCACGACGTGAATTAAAGTTGGCGTCCTCAGTTTTTTTAATAGGATATTTTCCGGAATACTGATATAGACGAGAGGTAATGCCATTGTCCACTAGCGTTAATAACCGTCAGGTTCTAAAAAAGTTGGCAGCCTCGTGTTGTGTAAGCACACTTAGAAGAACGAACGTTGCCTTTGACCACGGACTGGGAATCAGGTGATGAATGACTGGCGTTTTCGTTCAATGTGCTGAGGCAAGGATATGGAGGGCTAATTTTGTCCTTTCCTTGCCTCATCAGGTGGCATCCGCATGGGATGTCTACTTGCACGGATCCATCTGCTTCTGTATCGATATCTCATGTTTTTCTGATCCGCAGTCCAAGCGAGTATTTGGGGGTGGATAGACGATCACGAATGAGTGTGAGCTGATCTGTGTTATCAAAGTTGAGTTTCCTTGAATACATGAAAAAATACAATTCTCATTTGGTTCCTGTGTCGTCGCGCCTAAAAACAATTTTGCTGGACAGTTGGTTCCGTGGATGAAGTCTGAGGGGGATTTGGGGACTAAACAAAATTGCCGACTAGAAAAATAAGGCCGTCAATTGGAATGATTGTTTTCGTGGTAGTCGCTGCCAATAACAGGTCCATGCTGAGGTGACAAACTTGTCCTTTCCATGCAAAGGGATTGGTGATGAATTGACTGAGCTTCATCACTTCTCGGTCTTTCACTATTAGTACTTTTATAGTTATTACGATTATTCAAGAATTTGCACGTGGCTAAAGGTAATCGATAATATTTTGTACATCCTGATATGGGATGGCAAGTCTGTATCCGTCACGATGAATTGCAGCTTCCAAGTTTTGCAAATCTTGGGACAGCACGGTGGTGTCCACAGCATCCATGCAGATCATCTGCTCTCTACAATTTTGCAAAATGTGGTTGAATCTGCACAACTGGGCAAGCCAGAACATATGTTGGGTAGTTTGCACTGAAAAAACTTGGTTTCATTTTTGTTAATTTTTGCAAATTGGACATTGATCTGTAAAGACTGTATTTGCTCATTGATATCGGTAGGTAAGGATTTTCTTAAACTTTGTTGCAGTGCCAATGTGAGATTTTGTACTGATTTTTTTACCGAAAAGGTCGTCAATTTTTGGATTCTTGATTGAGGTCATATAACTTTCAATTTTTTTATCATTCGTTATTAAATACCGATATCTGTTTTGGTTGCGAAATCGAAGGCGTACCCGATCTTGCTCCCTATTAAGTCAATGGATGTCAATGATGGGGAGGAATGAAACATAAGGTATAACATTGGGAATTTGCTTAATAAATGCTCCGGTTGTAATTCGGACAGTGATTGAAGTGAGACTATGTAAGAAGATGGGATAAAACATGTTGCACGGGGTTATCTTCCTTTCCTATACAATTGAAAGAAATATAGAATCATTAGTTAAGATGTGTCAGATGCCTATATATGGGTTCGGGTTTTCTT
This sequence comes from Tomocerus minor, assembly GCA_009936455.2. Taxonomy (NCBI): domain Eukaryota; kingdom Metazoa; phylum Arthropoda; class Collembola; order Entomobryomorpha; family Tomoceridae; genus Tomocerus; species Tomocerus minor. Next base: position 7,355 of record JAAAYG020009783.1, on the reverse strand, counting down.
TGAACTCGTGATGGGGAATAATGTGTCCCGGTTGATTCAGGGAATAATATATCCCTGTTCTTTCTTGGTGTTCGGGGCAAGATTCCTTAATTCGTTTGATTTCATCTTGTTTACTATTCTGTGTTTTAGAGAGATTGCTTCGTCCTTCTGCAGTCATCTCAGGCACTAATTCGTGAACTATTTTTTTGCACTGGAAGCATGGAGTCGCTTTCTCGTTTCGAAATAACATCCGCTTCTGTTGAGAATTTGAGTTTTGTTGATTGGTCTTTGGTGAGTAATAATTGAGGCGTTCTTCTCGCGCCTTTTCTCTGTACGTTTTTCCTTTTGTCTCTCCTTGATTGTCTTTTTCAGTCCTCTATCCTTCCTTGTCTTGCCAAGTTTATCGAAGTGAGCTTTTTTTATGTTGAAAACGCTTTTGGTGCTTGCTTTTTAAAATGCTGCGGTAAGGATATCTGGGATGATTGATGGTGTGTAGTTCTTCAAAGATTTTGATGCTACGATTTCGAATCATAAATGCAGAATTTGCATGTGGCGTTAGTGTACAGCTCTGCGTCTCTGCACATTTCTTCTTCTTCCAAATATTTGTGAACGGATATTGTCCATGTTGGAGGAATTTTGATGTGATTTCTTCCGTCTTATGTTATGGCATTTACAAATAAATTCTGGGGGAAATTTATGAAGCTCGGAGTTCTTTCCGTAGAGTTGTTCCATTTTTGCTTCATGGGGAGTGGGAAGTGGTTAGGTTAGGTTAGTTGTTGTTAGTTGGTTCGAGCGTTCAGATTAATAGTCGTCATATTCCCTGATAGTGCTGCGGAGGTATTGCGGTTGCCAACAAAACACGCCAAAATATCCAATGCAGAGGAATATTGGTGAAAATATTGGTGGCGGCTGCCCTTTTCGAAGTCGAGGAATCCATTGTATCTTTGTGGCGGTCATTCTTTGTTGGCAACTGTAATAACAAGATTCAGGACAGCTGGGATTCGGCTAAATATTAATTATGTACCTCGTTTCCATTGGCTGCAAAATAGCGGATAACGTAAGTAAACTTTACTGTTCTATATGCCCCGCGAAGCGAGAAGAAGATTTGTATTCGGCGGTTAGTACTATTGCAGACTAGGGAGAAGAGATGGCAGGGACAACTGAAACACATCTTTCGGCTGTCTTGGTCCAACGGCATTCGGCAATATGCGCGAACCTCGTAGTTTGTAAAGTTAATTTTGCCACTTTATGTTCAATTGAGTGCGGGCACAATTTATTTCCTCCCTTCAGATTCAGGTATGTGGGTCTGTGTCAAATTCAGATAATTTACGTGCCAATTAATTCATACATACATATAAGAATACATATACATTTGTTTTTCAATAATAGCACGGAAGACAAACTAGTTTAGTTGCCTTACTCCCACAGTCAATCCGAGTCGTTACCATGTTATATCGAAGAGTCAATATATTTACACAAATAAGATTTATGAGTCAAACTCATTTGCCAATTATATTTGGCAGTTATTACCCCTATACCTATTTTATACACTCCTTCTATTTAACATTTTACCTTTCTGTTTGGTATATAGTTTCACGGAGTTGTTGCAGATAAAAATTCAATAATTTCCCAAAATTCATTACATTCAAAATTTATTTTCTCTCTTTCGTAGTCTTCAGCACTTGACTGAGGGAGTTCCATGTAATGTTGGCCTAATATATGGGACTTTTTACAAAAAGTGCATTTTGATGTTGTATTACTGGCAAGTTACTAGCTTGTCTAGTGCTTCGTATTGTTACATGAGTAATGTCTTTGTCATAGTATTTCTTAAGTGCTTCTACCTTGGATACAAAAATCAAAATCTTGTATAAGTTAGTCATTGTTAAATAAACTAATCTTTCGCAGACAGGTAGATTAGATCGTCGAGCAGATCAAAACATTAATGTTGCTGTGGTCCGCTTTACATTGTTTTGTTTTAGCATTACATAATCTATTAGAGCTCCAATGCTCTATTCTTAGTGTAGAATTTGTAGATTTTTGGGTACTGAAATGTGGACAATGGTATGTTAATTTTGTTTTGTAAGTTACTTAGGAGATGTAACGCAGCAGGGCCCCAAATCGAGACTGCATAGTCCGAGATTGGATATATATAAGTGCTGATTAACATAGCATAAAGTTGAAACCTAACGCACCTTCTTATTCTGTGGAGTGCCCCTGTTCCGAACAGTACTTTTTTTCAACTAAGTTATAGTGCTGTTTAAAGTTTAGAGTTCGATCAAGTATTACCTCTAGATATTTGAAAAAGAACACTCTCATGATAATTCTACAATTACATGATATTTGAAGTTACTCTTCAACTGCATTATTAGATTTGTGAAATATGAAATTGGTCTTTTCATAACTAATTTGTAATCCAATATCATTACAGAGTGTGTCAACAGTGGCTAAGGATGCTTCCAAGTGTTCCGTGATCTTTAGAGAACTATTGTTGACAAAGTATATGATTAAATCATCTGCGAACATTTTGTGTAAAGTGTTAGCAGATTTTAGTTTTTCTGAAATTAGGTTAAAGTACAGATTGAATAACAAATGCCCAAGTACTGAACCCTGAATAACACCTCTTCTGTAATTAATATTTTTAGAAATGTATTTTCCATTGCGTATTACGAACCTTCTTTGGCTATAGTAGCTTTCGAAAAAGTTTACGTACATAGGACAAAGTTTGTAATACTGTTCAAGAATTGTAATGCATTGTACATCTTAATGCAGTGACACCGTAGAACATTGCAGTAAATATACTGTGTATACCAAATCGAGCGAATTATAATACTTGCATGTTTCTGCGGTTTCTTCTAATGATCTAAAAAAAATTGGTTGGTTGTCTTATTGAAAAGCAAACGTGAATCCCATTTTTCAAAATAAAGAAAAGAAATAAGAAATATTTGGTCGGGACTCCACTAAATGTATGGCACCGTAGTTATATAATAAGAACACATCGTACACGGTTGAAAGACGTCATATTCGCAGATTATGCAGAGGAGTGAAGTTACCCAAGCAGCACAGCCATATCTTAAAGACATCGACATTTGTCAGCGGCTGACATGTCAGTATAAGACAGAATAAAGATATCACGACGACTGCTATATAATGACGACTTCGCGATTATCGCGATGTCCAGATTACGATGTCATTTCGAAGTCCTGGTATAGACCAAGTTAAGACCCATATCATATTTGAGTCTTCTAGAAGACTAATTTGGGATACCGTCAGGTCTATGCTCTGCATGAAGGACTCATAATGAGACGGAGATAAAACTCCGTTCTGCTCATACAAGCGCGAGTAGCGCAGTACATGTGAACAGAGTTGATTGAATGCGGAGTGTGGAATGTTAGGTGTTCGGGTCTCAGCCAAGAGCAAAAAGTAATGAGGGGTATAGGTAGTTTAGGTAGTGTAAAAGCTAGCAGCAGAATGGAGCATGGTGCTCGGGTGCTTTGCTTTTTGCTTTCTGTCGTGCTGGCCGACGTCTTATTTGGGTCTTTGCTGTGTCCAATCCCAATCCATGGTAAGTCCACAAGCACGTCCACCAGCACGTCATTTTGACTAGGAGAAAGCGAGCATTTGACATTATCAAGGCAATCATGAAGACAAAATCATGACAAGACGACTGACATCTTTACGATAACAGCATGATATGGATGTGCTGCTTGGGTAGGGGGTGAAAATGTTTCCCTATTCAGTTTGCCCTGTGGATGCCACCAAAGCTAAGTTGACCTCGGTCGGTAAGCTAAGGTTAAGGAGACGATTACGGATATTATATTATTATAATACAATATCCGTAATCGTCACGGTGGCCGGTGGGTGACTTTGGTTAACTCCACTGGACAAACGGAAATGTGAATCTTGTTTTCATCCGAATAAAAGTTGATTGCCTTAATATCTACTACAACATAATGCAATCGTATTACAGTAATAGAAAGTCATGGTACAGTTGGATGACATCCACTGGACAAACTGCACGGTGAAATATTTTCCCTTCCTCCTCAAACTTGACTCTGACTTACCACCTCTACATTATCTGTGAATATACGAAACTGGGCGATAATAAACCCCTGTAGACGGAATAGGAAAGAAACGGCGGTGAACCTTTTTCCTGCGACTTGGATTGGCTCCTAGTTTAAATAGATAAACAAAAAAAAATAAGGTATTGTTGGTGACTTAAAAATTTTCCATCCCCAGAACGGGAATGGGTAGACGGAGCAATCCTATTTTCTAATGGGATTGTGGCATATACCCCTCAAACATATCCTGAAAGTTTGACGTCATCATCTTAATCCGTTTTTGAGTTATAGTGTAAACGTACCCAAGTACATACGTACGGACAGACTTTTGGATCTTATAAAGAAACGAGGCCGTTTCTTAATAAACCATACCGTGTATGACTTGTTCTTTCATTATAAACTAAGGCTACGTCACCCCCGTGACTTCGTTCCGGGCTTATTATTAACAGTATGTGGAGTTTAAAAAGTGGTGGTTGAAATGGGTGACTGGCATGTTAGTGTTATGATTCGAGTTGCTCCATTCAACTGCACAACGCGTTCCACCCAATCAACCGGTTCCACCTGATCCAACTGCTCCACCCAATCCACCCGATCCAACTTTTCCACCTTATTCGCCCGATCCACCTTTTCCACCACAGAATGCCAATCTTCCCGCTATAGATGTGGAAAGATCATTACTTAGTTGTCCGCTTTTTGCATCCAAGGACAGCCAATGGGAACGAGGTATGCAATGATGTTTTGCATAGCTCATTCTTATTGGTCTAAATGAAAGCCGAGCCAGTATCGTTAGCTCAGTTACACATGAGTAGCACATGGGTCTGACATTTGAATTCCCCGGTTAATCTGAATCTTATATTCAGTCGTTCCTAATTTTCCATTTCTATGGGAAGATTGATATTCTGTGTTTTTCACCTTCTCCACCCGATCAACCTTTTACACATTCTCCACCCCAACCACCTTTTGAACCTGTTTGCGTTTGCGCGAGCTCTGTTCTTTGCTTCTTCTTGCAAAATACGGAGTATGCTATACTGTAGCTACCACGCTTTCCGTTTGGCGGCTATGCTTTGTCATGCCGACTGCAGACAGTATACACAACATATATGCATAACACACTTCATGTAATACATGAGACAGTCACCTTCCTTCCTTTAGTCAGCCCTACCTACCGTTATTATGAACTTTACCGGAGACGACATCAAATCTTAATAAACTTATAAGATTTATTTTTTGCCCCTTTATACCAGTTATTAGTGCAATGGATGACGTATTTGAAACTAAGCACTCAGAGGTTGTCGGGCGATATATCCAATCAAAGAAAAAGTTTGAGCCAGGAGATACTGTTTTCGTGGAGGACCCTGCTCTTTTGAGTCCTTCCAGCAATACGTGGGAAGATTTGTCATCTGGGAACTTTTTATGTCTCGGATGCAGCAAAGTTGTCACAAAAGAAATATGTATGGTCTGCGCAAACTGCGGTTGGTACGCATGCAATAAGACTTGCTTAGAGGTGTGTTTAACTTTTCACATTTTTAATAAAAATATCAATATTATACCGTACATCCTAAGTAACACAAATAAATAAAGTCCATTACCGTAAATAGAGTTTTACCGTTTTCAAAGCCAGGATATCTGCTAGTGATAAATGTAATAATATTAATACGAATGATTGTGTTACAGGAGACATGGCATGCAGACTTTGAATGTAGTTTGTTCAACAAGGAAAAGGTCATCCCAAGCTACGTTGGTCTGAAATACATTTATTTAGTTCGCAGTTTGTTGATGAAGGAGAAAGAGCCTGATAAATTTGCTGCAATTCTAAATCTTTCGTCAGATCGATCTTACAAGAGTGAACATTTCGAAAAGCAATTTGAAGATCGTGCAAGTGAAGCCTGCGTTTTCTTAAAGGAGCAGTGTAAAATGGAGGTAGACATAGCTACCCTGGAACGAATAATCCATATATATGCAGTCAATGCATTCTGTTTGGCACCAAAAGATCTATATGGAAATGAGTAAGTTTACCAGTACAGTTGTGATGGCAGTTGGAAATTATTTTAACGAATTTCTAATGTAAAGAATATTTTCATAAAATTTGTCCGCAGGTACATTGGGGGAGGGCTATTTGCCATTTGCTGCCTTTTGTGTCACAGTTGTTATCCCAATACTGAGTGGTTCTTCCTTCCATGTAATGACAGTGGAATTGAGCGTTGCCGTATGACTCTCATAGCAAGCAAGACAATAGAAATTGGGGACGCAATTTCCATCGCTTATGTAAATTACGATCTATATGGGACAATAGAGCGCCGACTAAAATTAGCTACGACAATGATGTTCCTGTGCCAGTGCGTTAGATGTGTAGACAGAACGGAGCTGGGCACCTACTTCACTGGGATCATTTGCTCCACTTGTGAGGAGGTAATGGTACCTTCCGATCCATTGGACTTGGATCCCCTGTGGGCATGCGCTAAATGTTTCCAAACGCTATCTAAGTTAGCAGTGGAGAAACTGGAGGAAAATTTCGGTTATAACCATGACGCGATCTTGAAAAATTTTCGAAAGGCAGAGCGTTGCAAACAGCTCGACAGTTTGATTTTAAATTGCCAGACCAAATATTTACTTTTCAAAAACCATAGACATGTTCTATTTGCCACTATGAACTGGCTGTCTCGGATGAATCTTGATATTCTGTTGGGAACTTCAGAAGAAGTGGACCAAATATTTGCAACTCTTATGCGGCGGGCTAAGCACTGTCGTTCAGTTTACTTTACCATTGGAGCGCTGTATAACTGGGGTAACAAAAATTTCATTGTAATAGCATTTCCGAGGTGTCTTGTAATTAATGAATTTCGACGACACTCATTCGTAAGGCGAGATGCTGAATGAATAATGTAACTATATATTTCTAGTATATTACTCTCTGATGTTACAAAACTAAAAAATGAAATAATTGGCTCGCTGGCATGAGACAGAAAATTAATGAACTGTTGTAAACAGGCTGTAGCAATGTAGCGGTATTTGATTTACATACAAAATATGAAAGCAAAATTCAAACGTTGAATTTTAAGAAAAGTGGGTGCGGTAGGGGGTGCCGGGGTTGGGGCGATTTCCTTCATTTTGCTGGGTTTTGTTATTAAGTGGTCACATAACTCAATTCTGAAAGCAGAATTCAAAAAAGTTGAGTTTTAAGAAAAGGGGGCGGGGTAGGGCGTGCAGAGGGTGAGGCGATTGGGTCCATTTTTCTGTGTTTTCTTATTGAGTGATCACATGACTCAATTCTGCAAACAGAATTCAAAAAAGTTGAGTTTTAAGAAAAGGGGGCGGGTA
>JAAAYG020009761.1:0-24402 GCA_009936455.2 Tomocerus minor | reverse complement strand
GACAGCGGAGGTCTTTTTACTCCGAGGTGTTATTACTCGAGTTCTTTTCGGCCGAGGTCTTTTTGGTCCGAGGTGTTATTGACCGAGGCCTTTTTGCCGAGGTTTTTGACGGGCTCCCCCTAAAACGTGCTAAGGAGTGTACCAATACGCGTGTGAGATAAACTGCTCGTAGCTACAACCAGAACGACTATTCAGTCGTCAGTAAATAATCAATCAGTAATAGTAAGTCAGTCAGGAGTCAACCCCTGATTAAGGACATCTACTTTTTATGCCGGTCAGTTTACCACAGTTTATTATCATCTCCATTCCAAAAAAGTCGATGTAAGGCTTCTGACTACCAAATATCTACAATGCATATATATTTCAACAGGCACTACAGTCATTCTCCTTTTTTACAATTCACAACTTCTCCAGCAGATATTTTTTATATCCTTTCACTATCTCTCTCTTTATTCAAACCGTAACTGAATAGACGAACGGGATGCAATCACTGTGCCCTCATATTCTGAGTCCTATAATTCACAGTAGTCCCCTGATAGGACATGAAAAAATAACTATATAAGCCGTCTATAAAATATTTATATACATAGCTGGGCAGACGCAAAATGAACATGACTGCAACAAGTTCCCTATATCAGTAATAATTTTTTTTTAAATATAAATAAATAGAAGAGAGCAGACTAGGCGACCTGTATCATTGTCGGTCGTGATTCCTGCTGATAATTTACAATTTTTCGCATTTTCAGTTCAGTACCACCCACCTAGTTAGCTACTACAATAGCCTTTACTAGATACAGAAGCAAAAGCTCCCGTCATTTCAATTTTTGGGGTAACGGGATACTGAGAGATTACCTGCAGAGAAAACGCAAGAAACAAATACTCCATGGAACCTTAGTAGTAGAGCAAGCAAATCAATAGTACCCACGTAAGTGTGATTAATACTCAGTAGCAGATGCCCCAGTTTGCATTATATAGCTACTAATTAACTGAGGAACTTACTTCTAGCACATATGTATTTTTGTCATTAGATATCCAGTCAGGGAGATAAATTTCAGGAATGGATTCGTCTCCATCAGACTCTTCACCGTCTGACAAATACTCCGGCTGCTTAGATGGACTTGTCCAGGCCAACTGCAAAGCCAACACATTACATAGTTGTTGATCCACTCCTTACAATAGGAAAATAAAGAAAATTTAGAATTCTCCAACTAGGACAACTACTGTATTTACCGTGGGAAGAACGACATCTTGGACTTCGTACAATTCTCGATTCCGATCATATGCCTCCTGCAGGACCTTTTGAAACTGCGAGACCTTTTGAGAATCCGTTTCTGCTGTCGTATTGATAAGCGGGACGCTTGGTGCAGGCAGCCCAGTAACAAATACAGCAGTTCCACTTGCAATTGCCACCATCATTTTATCCCCCAAACAAAGTTGAGACTGCAAATAGCACATTTACCCTATTTTATTATTTACCCTAGAGAAATATGCAGAATAAAATAATTCCGACACGACTTTTGCCACTAGCAAAGGACCAATGATAATACACTGTGTCTGTGTGTGTGTGTGTGTGTGTGTGTGTGTGTGTAAGTCACTCCAATTGGGTAATGAACAAAAATGTCATCGGAGAGACTCTAGACTAAATGTAACAAAGTAAAACAAATAGCAAGAAAGTAATTTAATTACAGAACACGCAGTTTTTAGAGCGCAATGCTATTATTTACACCTAAAGTACAGCATTATAAATATATAACTAATGATATATACGTAATGTTTCTTGTACGTATCTTTTGTAGTTTCATTTTATAATTGTCGATTTAGTTTTATATTTATAATGCTGTGCTTTAAGTGTAAACATAATTACAATTAAAGTACTGCAGTAAATATTGCTCTTTAAAAACTAGACAGTGTCAATGCTCATTTTGACAGTATCTAATATGTGTTATTGTCCAATAGAGTCATAAGACCTACGTGGAAAGACCTACTGCAAAAATACCGAAGAAATAATACCTACCTACAATAAGACCTACTTGCATTAACACATATATGCAACACGACTTACAGACAATAACGCATGCTATTTAACACATACTACATACATAAAATAAAATCCACAGATAATAAAATCTACTCTTTAACACCTACTGCTATTAGACCTACTCCTTAATATCTACATCGATAACACATATAGCAATGGCACCTACAGCAACAAGACCTACTAAAAATTGATTTGTTCCTTGAAATCGATGATTGAGTTATTTAGCATGATTTGTTAAGTTAATCAGCTTAAAGTAACCGTAATAGTAAACCAGAGGAAAGCTGTAAATTAATTACACCGTGTTGACCAAAAAGTCAAGTTTTCATTTTCAAGTCTAGAACTTTTGCGTTTTACTACTTTTAAAGTTAATTCATTCATTTGCAAGTAGGTATTAATGCTAGTAGGTCTTATTGTATGTAGGTGTTATTTCATCGGTATTTTTGCATACGTGCGTAGGTCTTTTGACCTGGTACCTTGCAGTAATAAGTATTTTGCTTAAAAATTGTCCGACTGAAAATCATATAATTTTGCATAATAGTTATCAATAAGGGGGGTGTATTTCAAATAAATTGATCAATCCCAGGCAGACGAACGTGCAACTTCAGAGGCAAATGTTGTGTAAATCGATATGCGACAGTAAAATAATTCTATTTTGAATTGAATGCAATGAAATTCTTATACGAGAGTTACTAAAAGCACTTAATGGTGATTTAATACGTATATAGGTACTTTCTCCCATTTCTCCCACTTTCTCCTACTTTCTCCCGGGTGGGTGGGAGAAATTAGTAAAAGGTGGGAGAAGGCGAACACTGGCGATAGTGCACGTGCACGTCGTAACTTAGATCTTTGAACTTTGATAACTTTATTGCCAAAAGCTTTGTTCAGCTAGCATTCAGGCTGCTCTTCCACAAATGACAAGATTTGCGTCATGAAAATAAGTTGTCTTAGAATAGAAGGCATAGAAGCCGAAGTCCATAAAAATTGCAAAAATGCAATCTGAATTTTTAGAAGAACTGCCTAACAGTAATTATTTCTAATACACGAGAGTATTCGATGCGCACTAAAAATCAACTTTTGTCTTTTCCAAATACGTGTGAGTGTGCAAATGTTGGAAAATCAAAGAGTCGTTTGACAGATCAACGTGAAATTATATAGTAGGAACTTGTCGTAGGAGTAGCTGATTTATTCAGAGCAGAAAACGCAAAAAAATAACTTTGATGGTGATTGTAGTGATTTGCAATTCAGTCAGATGATTACTCTGTCACGTGTCCTGATGAATCTTTTCCATAGCAAACAAGTTCCTTAATAAATATTTACAGACCTGCAGACCAAACACAGCATTCATTCCCTTGACTTTGAGCTTATTAATGAGTCGTCTGTAAATCTCATATTCCAAGAACGGAAGACTATCCGACATTTCTTTGGCACACATTTCTCCTTTCGTGTAGGTCTTCGGGCGAAAGACCTGTGCCTGGATCAAACAGGATTTTCCGGTGATGTGCAGGCCAACGGGGATCTCGATGGTGGTCAGCAAGGCTTCGGGGACGCGGGCACTCCTTTGAAACACAAATACACGGATGAGTGACGAATGAGCATTAATTTGTTGGCAATGAGATTAATGACACGACACTGTGTACAGTAATGGTTGAAGGAAGGCAGAGGTTACATGAGGTGGGTGAAGGGGAGGAGTTGGGTGAGATGAGGACATGGGAGGTGAACTATGGCATCCACCAATTTTTTTCTTTAGCTCGTCACCCCCCCCCCCCACCCTCCCCCCAATGTTTTCGGACTCGGGTAAAACCTCCTGACTTCACGTTATTACGTATGCTCTAAATACATCAGTTGAAACTGAACGGAGTTTTCGCATGCGCAAATCTATACTTAGTTCTCAAAAGACAAAACTTGAGTATGGATAAACTAAAGATGATTCTTGTTTCACAATTTGCATACCTAAGCCATTAAAAAAATTTAATTCTGTATCACAAGTATCCTCATTTTAACAGGGAATAAAGATTTTTCTCTAAAAGAGCTTTGAGTGTTGTTTAGGGCAATATTTTACATTTTATATTATAGTTTTGAGATACAGTTATCATCATTTTAAGCAACAATTTTGGCACTAACTATTTAACTAACGTTTTTAGAGTTTTAGATAACTAACTATCCTTACCCCTGCCAATGCCTATTTAATTTTGAGCATCGAAAATAGTATATCTCTGTACAAAAAGTCGCCACTATCAACAAATATTCAATTTTTGGCGTTCAATACACCAAACTAACCAATGATCAAATGTTACGGATGTTTCTACCCACTGTTTATTGTGATGCTTTGCATCTGTCTAAAAGCTTTGAAAGCTGAAGAAATAAAATGTATTTCTATAAAAGACAGGGGACATTATTTTTATGAATTTTTAGAGAAAAAATCAATAAATTGAAATATCGATAAGATATAAAACTGTACACGCAATGAAATTGTTAGTTCACAAAAATTTTTTGTCATTGAGAAAAAATGGCTCATATTGACCAACTTGTGACAATCAATGATAATTATTGAAAAGATGACTTCAATGAAATTTTAGAAATTGATACAAAACGTTTACTATTCTCTAAAGAAAACTGTACACAAGATTGAAGATGTTAACATGTTTTTAGAAACAGAAGGGAGTAAGTTTTGCACCTCCGACCTCACCATAAATACGTAGCTACTACACCAAAAATCTATACTTCCACTGCTTACACATTATAGAGCAGGGGCAATGGCTCTGCTTCTCTAAATAAGTTAGACTCATTATAGATAAGGCAGTGAGGTCGATCCAATTCAGGTTGGGACAGGGTGACAAGTGAGCAGAGTAGATTCGGTTGGTTGGAGGCCTTTTGGGTAGTTCCTGGTACGTTTTTGGCTTTTGATGAGCATATGGTAAGTCGAAGCAGCCGAAAATTTTCAACCGGAAAAAGGGCCAATTTTCGCAGGGATCTTTTCAGCCTAATTTAATGAGTCCAAATATATTAACCAGTAAAACGGCCAATTTTTGGCTGGTAATAAACCTGATTATTTCGCCTGGATTCAGTACGCTCCATAAGTTCTATAAGCCTATTATGCCGTCCTTATGAGACGTATATCGCAAAATATCTAATAAGAATAAAAAATAATTTTAGCAACATTAAAGATAATCGTAAGATTCTTCATAATTCTTTCGAAGAGGCGCCTCTGTGAAAGAATTATGAACAATCATGATTATACGCGCTTTTTTCTCACATTCGAGATGAAACCAAATACCAAAATACAAACTGATGGTAGGTAAAACATGAAGTACAATCGCGCAGCGCAAGACGTTTGATATTTCGGGCCCAAAATAAGTAAAATATAGTCTAATACTGCTCTAAACTCGCTTTGGGTATTTCACGAAAATATTCTCCTTTTCCTTCAACTTCGGGCGGTACTTATGTCCTTGTTAACCCACCTGTGCAACCCCTGCCTTACTTAACTTATGCAATGGATGACAAGGTTGAAGGAAAGTGTTATTTACTTGCAAATGGCACAGCGTCCCAACTTGGGGGCATTGGGAACAGTCAAAGCGTAAAGAGGCCTATGAAGGATGGCGCACTGAGGATCAAATGGTCCGTCTGAGACGTGTCTAGTCTTTTGCGAGCGCATCTTGAAACCCTGTGCATCCCCATCATCACCACAGTGTAACTACTCAGTCCAGACATAAAAATATCGCATAATATCCACATTAATGTTAATCCCCACATGAATGCCCTGTTAATGAATAGGAAGCACATCGACGTATGCTAATAACAACAAATACGACAAAGTCACACTAAGTGAGTACAGGACAAAAGAAGATAACAAAAAGAAAAATGTTTAATGTATTTGCATTATGAGACAGAACAACGGATGCATATCCACCGCCAGGTATGTAATAATAAATGATAAGAGATAATGGAAAAATTAAACACCGAGGTCGGAGGGATAAAATAGCCCATTAGTTTTTTGAGTTTCTGTTTAAGTGTAAGACGCACGTTGACGTTAGGCTGACTGGTGCTACTCTCGTTGTGTACTAGCTGCGCACGCTCCGAAGGCGCCTCTGACGCCTTCGAAAACGTCTCTTGGTCCGAGTCCCGAAATTTTGACTTGAGCATTGTGGCAAAGCCAACGTCATTCGGGTCCAGGTTGCTTGACGACACAATAGCAGCTGTTCCAGTCACGCTCAATATACAAACATCCTCACTGAAACCCAATTCAAAAAACCCAGTTCAATCCAACTAAAATTCATAAGAAGACTAAATGATAAGTATCGTGATAATAATACTGTTAAGTTTTTTCAAAACTATGATATCTGAGCTATCCAGCTACATTTTAAACGCAAACTAGTTGCCAGGGCTCTTTGACGTCCTCGACATGTTAAAATAGATTTTAATAGTAATTAGAAATCAAAGCATTAATACCACATGGTAGTTTTCTCTTCATAGCCAATAACACAATTGCAACCCAGAGATCTGGCATGGGATCGAATTTCCAGTCTTGCTTCTGTCCACCAAGCATCTCTGGATTGCGGCTCGTCTAAATTTGGCATTCTTTCCAATAACTTGACAGATTTAGCAGAAACGAATCCCCCTTCGGTAAATAAAACATGACTCTTGAGTTAGAGCAAAATAATATAATATTGAAAGCATAAATTAGAAAAGGCCCTTAAAATAGTTTACCAATGTAGTAAATGAATCCAGGAGGGAATATTGTCAAAGTAATAAAAGGATATTCGAGGACATCAAAATGATCCAAATAAACCCCAGGACACATGCCAGCGGCAAAAGTAAGATTCCTTCCATGATTCCCAGTCAAAACCTGCAATCTCGTCGGCCCACTCGCTAAAGGGACAGGAGCAGAAAGAGTGGTCGAATTAAATTAATTAAAGGGCACATGAAGCGGTGCAAGAATCGGACGGGGCTTACATCTAGTGGGCAGGCAGAGGTCTGACTCAGAAGACCTTCGATGAATGATGGTGGGCGGGATGCCGTTGGTGGAAGAGACGTTGATTGAGGAGAATCCGGCGTTAAGGGCGCTCATGCTGATGGTGGAGGATCCGTTAAGGGCTTGCGAGGGCCTCGGGGACGAGGATCCGGAGGATGGACAGGCGGGCTGCGTGTAGTTAGGCGTCTCCTTCTTGGCGACGCTGTTGGTGGTGCAGAGTGTGATGCCATTTCCGGTGCGGGAATTGCCGATGGAGAAGGTGGTGGTGGTGGTGTAGACGGAGGGGTTGACGGAGGTGTAGGAGAATTTGCTGGGGACGCGGTTATAGTCATAAGGAGGGGGGTAGGGGAAGTGAGTCTTTTCCCCACTCGTCTCGCTCACCTCGGCATTGTTAGTGTTATTATTGGCAGTGGAGGTGAGGGTGGATGCGTTGGAGGCGGCGGGGGTGGCGGGGCTGTAGCTAGAGGGGGTGATTGGTTGGGGAGGAGCGCTGATGACTGTGGTCGTGACGGAAGAGCTGACTGGCAGGGCCGTTGACTCCGTGTTGCTCAACGTCGGGCTTGTTGAAGTGGTTGTGGCGGCGGCGGTGGCGGCGGCGGGATACGTCTGGGCGTTCAGGCTTGTGGAGCTAGAACTAACGAAAGTGTTGGTGTGCGTGGTGGATGTGGGTGTGGAAAGGCTGGCCGTCTGGCTGCGGTTGCTCAGGGGTGAGCAGGACTTCTCGTTATTTTCTTCGGCGATGGGGGACCTATATTTAGCAGAATGCTCAAAATCATGCGCAATGGCCTCGGGCCGTACATGTGCATCCCCCTCATCCTCATACTTATCGCTTGCAACTGCAGGCACAGCTGGATGCTCTCTAACCGCCCTGTGGCCATCGTCTTTGTTGGCGTGAGGACGCCCTATGTGAGTGGTCAGACTGAACCTGACTCGGTCCCTACTGAGGCTGTCCCTACTGGCGCCTTCCATGTCGCTAGAGGCCTTGCGAGGGGTGGCGGGGCTGAGCCTCAATTGGCGCCTGCCTAGTTCTCGCTCAGTGCTGACACTACTACACCTAAGGCGTCCCGCCTGTCTCCCTCGTCCTGAGTCCACGCAATCCCTATGCCTAAGGCAATCACCTGTGTCCGTGTCTGAGTCAAGTGGGCGTTGCAGGGCCAGTCCCGAGCAGCGGGCGTCGTTCGGGCTGAAGGAGTCGCGGTAGCCGCCGAAACTGCCGCTGCTGCTCGAGTCATAGTTGAGACTGGCGCTGGTGTTGGTGGTGGCGAAGGTGCTGCCCTGACTCGTCATCGAAGAGATTGAGTCCACCTTGCCCTCGGGCGTCATGCTACTCCTACGCAAGTCGCTAGGCCCCTCACTAGAGCGTACTATGGTGTCAGGTGTGTGCGTCGAGTCGTCAGCGTCGGAAAAGATGGGCGTGTCAAAGAAAGGCATGCTCCTCCCATCAAGCACATCAACAACTACGCGGCCGTCCCGACAGGGAGCAGCACTCGCATTCAAAGCCGACTTAGCATCAGAGGGCTCAAGCGCAGCACGCTCACTACTCAGCGGTTCATACACAAACAAAGCGTCCATGCTGGAGATGTACAATTTCAAAGGTTTCTCAGTGCTGTAGCCAAGTTCTTTGATGGCTTGCAGAACGGTGGCGGAATTGTGGGCGGAGCCAGATGCAATGCTCGTGGCCGTGGCGGTGGACGTAGAGGAGGTGGAGATGGACGTGGAGTTGGAGGTGGAGGTCTGGGGGTGTGGCAGGGAGCACTCCAGCCCCCGACACACCTCCCGGTTTAGGGCGTGCAGGGGGTGGCGCTTGGCGCTCATGCGAACTAGGGCCTCTTCGATGGTGACGGAGGGGGGTGAGCGGGCGGCGGGGAAGTGCCTGTCTCGCAGGGGTCGGCTCCGGCCGAGGCTTTGGCTGCGCTGCAAGGCTTCGTCCTCCAGCCACGCCTGATGCAGCTCTTTTTTGCCGGTGGACAAGTCGAGGTCTGGCTGTGACAGGCAGTCGTCCTCGGGCTCGAACACGGGCTCGGAGCCCACGGAGGGCAAGCTGTCCAGAGAGGTCTGTCCCAGAGAGTGGCTCTCGCTCGTCGAGCGCACGAGGTGGCTCACGTTGGACTTAGAAGTGGGCAGCGTGGTCTTGGTGGTCTTGCGGCGTCGGAAGAGGAACTTAGCCTCCCGGTACTGACTCGGCTTTGTCTTGAGCACCTTGCGCGTCTGGCTGGAGCTGTCGCAGCTCTCGTTGTCGTCGCTGCTCTTCTTCCGCTTGAAGAACTTGACGACCTCGTCCCTGAGCCTCTCCGTCCCTCCGAACAGCAGTCCCTTCTCCACGAACGTCTCGCTCGCCCGTTTGATGAGCGACGTCTTCGAGTAGCGGTCCTTCTTGCGCGAGCCGCGCTTCTTCCGCATCGCCAGGAAGTTCTCTTTGGCCTGCGTGGCAGAGCTGGGAGAGTACGTGTCTAGCTCTTCGTCATCTTCCGCAGAGCGAGTGTCCCTCCCCCGGTCACTTTCGTCCCCATCAACAAGCCCACATGACGGGCCACCATGAATCCCAAATGAAGCCCCAGAAGTCGCCCCTACCCTTCCCAGCTCATATCCAAATTTCTGTGAGTTGTCGGATGTGGAGTCCTCAAGGTCGGCCTCCCCTTCAGCGTCCACGTTGGACACACTGCCTGAATCGTCGAGACCGGGACCCCGCTGAGGGGGCGGGATGAAGAGTCTGAGTGGCGTCATGGTGACATCACTCGTGCTGTGACTGTGGTGGTGACCAGCGCAGCGGAAGCGCGGCGGCACGTTCGAAGAGTTGCTCATGCAAAAGATGTAGTCGTCTTCGTCGGCGCTGACGTTAAGGCCTACGGCGGCGTCGTGCAGCTCGGGCGCACAGCTGCTACTGTTAGTACTATTAGTGTGGGAGGTGGGCGGGTGGCGGCTAGGGAGATGGTGGAGGGTGGCGGGCTGGCCCCGCCCTAGTCTACCTGTACTGTGGCTGAACCAAGGGACAGGGATGGAGGCGGGTTTCAGCAGGAACGTGTACGGCGTCTTCCTTGCATCGGGAGCGGCATAGTCGGCAGCGGCGGTTGGAGCGATAGGGAGCGATGTAGCGGCGGCGGATTGAGCGGCAACAGCAGCGACAGAAGGAAGGGCGGCGAGAGCGAGAGGAGGAGCGGCGGCCGCCTCCCAAGAAGCGAGCCCAGAGCCCGAACAAGCCGTGCTTCTCTTTTTCAAACGCAATCTCGTCAAGAGAGGGTCGTTGCGGAAGGACGAGCTTCGCTCCTGCCTGTCAGCCCCAGAGATGAGCAGGGCGTCGTCCTCATCATGACTCCCATCATGCATATCAAGGCTACTGCTATGATGATGGAGGTGATGATTGAGCAGGACCGTATCCGACATGCTTAGGGCTGACGAAGGCGCCCTCACACTTCGCTTATGAAGTCGAGGAGCACGACTCTTCTTTTTACAGCTTCTAAAGACAAGACCGTTGCGGGCAAAGGGATAGTGCAGTAGCAGTTGCTCATCCACTGCATCACACCTAAGAAACAAGATACAATGACCAATTCCACATTGCCTCATTCATAAGCTCCCAGCCCCACATCAAATCCTACCAACAACAACACAATCCACTCAAACAAATCAGAGGACATGACACCACATTTAAACGGAGGAGGGCTATGCAGAGAACCAGAACTACAGAACAGACAGAGAGAGAGATTCAGAGAGAGAGAGAGAGAGAGAGAGAGAGAGAGGGAGTCAACTTAATATTATACAGAGACATTTAGATAATAAATGGTAGAATAATAACATCAGGGATAATACGCAGTAGCACGCACCGCTATAGACTCCAATGAAGTACCAACTTATTTACTTACTTCATTGAAAGAATTAATCCCACTCCTCATTGTGCCACTTTTCAAAATTGCAAATTGAATTTTGACTTTTGTCCGTTAGGAATTTAAGCTTAAAATACAAATCAAAGTGCTGTATATGTCACCGAAAGATACTAAGGGTCCAAATTCGGTTATTTAAGCTTAATGTAATTGTTGACTTGTATATATACATTCCTTTTGCATTAATTGCTTTTATACCATTTAAGGTTCAACCATAGATTTACCTTGCATGTATTTAGAAAGCGCAATCAGTTAGGAAAATGAGCTTGAAACCACCACAACCTATTTGGTATAGCAATAGAATTTGAAAATGGCCACCATTATTTTGAATACAAGTTGTTAAACAACTCTGAGCATGGATACTGGGCATGGGTGACAAATACACACACAGTTGATATATACGACACTTTTTCCATTAAAATAAGCAATACTATTCGTTTGCGCTACTTATCCATTTATAAGCCACATGACTGAAAGTGACAGTCAGCCTTATTAGAGTCTGTGCGAGTGTGTTATGTATTAGAATTTGATTGATTCAAAATAAAATACTTCCTACAAAAACAAATAAAAGAACAAAATTTACTTTCCATACGAAACATACATAGGTATACATCTGTTGCCTATTTTATTGATTTACTAAATAAATAATGAAAGGATTTGAAAGTGATTCAGTGTAGTGCGTTAGGAAGTACATGGGATCAACAAATAGCAAAGTAATATATATAATCGCTGAATAGTGAATAGTCAATGACTGACAACAATGAATAATTAGTAAGGATTACACAAAATATGGTAATTTTACGAATAGTTGATCGTGATATATTGAGAATGATGATGCTACTAGTAGATGAAAGTAGAACTATCATAGGTATCTAGTAGTATAATAGATAAGACAGCCTGATGAAAGGAATTGACATTGATCATGCACACGGAATGGACTGAAGATTGGCAGTCTGCAGTGCAAAGCAGAAATGTACTCTAACAATGACCAAACAATGACTAGTAACCTAGCACCATACGATACGAC
Source organism: Tomocerus minor (assembly GCA_009936455.2). Classification (NCBI taxonomy): domain Eukaryota; kingdom Metazoa; phylum Arthropoda; class Collembola; order Entomobryomorpha; family Tomoceridae; genus Tomocerus; species Tomocerus minor. The sequence continues at coordinate 12,493 of JAAAYG020009761.1, read as the reverse complement.
ATCAATACATGACATACGATTACAGTTACATTTAGTTACAATGTACGATACTCATTGGATACAAAAAGAATTGGAGTCGTCGCTGGTTTGATGCCAATCCGAATTTCTACACAGTAACTTACAGAGTTTTTGTGTTACGCTTAAACGCTGAAGCTGTTTGTAGGTTGAGGGAATACAGTGCAATTGTGTAACAGTATTGACAACAATTAATGATGGCGTCTAACTAAGTTGTTTTTACATTAGTGTTGTCTCGGTGCAGCTCAACTTCTCTTGTTGTGCTGAGCTAAGGTTAATCTCCGTACTATGTTACGTTTAGTGTTTCTGGTCACAGTTCGAACATTATTAGCTAGTTGTTACGAACATAGAGTTTAGTATGCAACACCTTCCTTAGCCTAATGGTTAGTAAACTTTTAATTCCAAAAAAGGCCAATGTAGAACGCAAGGATATAATTATTTTTATAACCCCGCCAGATGGGAACTCAACAATCAAAATTTAACACGCGATGCATATATTATTGTCTCTTAGTCCAGTTATAAAATTCTATTGAAATCAAGAGTTGTTTTAGGAAACTGTTGCAACAGGAAAACTTACTCTCTGGAAAGACCACAGGAATCACCAGCCCCTGTTGGGGACATTTTTTCCTCTGTTATTTTGGACAATGTAACTGCAGTGCCGATTCCCCGAACCACAATCCCTGACTCCCCTTCCAAATCAAAACATTGTCGGTAACTATAGAATAAACAATTAATATTAAGATTTGCTGCTGAAAAAATGTTACATCATTAGTATTTCTTATGCGAATAAGATTAAGATGTTACACAATTAGAATAGCAACATCCAAAATTCCGAATTGTAAGCATTAGCGTCATTCGAATTTAACCTAATGGACCTACCCTATAACAGCGCTGCCACCCAATTCAAGAGCCTTGAGTCCTACACGCCGTTGAACTTCCCCCGACAGTTTGGAAAATAAAGTTTGCCTTGCTTCATTCGAAGCTCTAGGAGTTCGAATTTTATCAATCCATTGATACTCTGGGTCGTCATTTACAACAAGTTCTTCCACAAACCCTTGTATCGTGTGGGCGTAGTAACCTTCTGGTATCGCAGGGGCTGCACCAACATATTCATCGTGTTACTGTTATTTTGATGCAGTATATAGTTAATTAAATCTGAAAATGGTTTGGGCCAAGCTGACTCGTACAGTCTGAGTCTCATAATGGTAAACTTACTGAAGAAAAACTTGACGCCACAAGAAGATTGTCGGAATTTGTTAACATCCGAGAAAAATTCAATTTTAACAATTAAATTAACCTCCCCGCGAATGCCATGCATTGTATCATATACAGGAATCCATCCAGATATTAGTTTGCCAACATTATCTGCACAAAAAATAGAAACAACTATATGTTGATTAACAGATTTTACGATGTACCAATAATTCAAGGATATATTTTTCATTGTTGAATTATCAAGTTAATACAAACGATTTCCATGTAATAAAAGTGGCTATGTCGAAGACAACAGGTTCACTAATTCAGAAAGTAAAATATAGATTTGAATCTCATTTCCTGAACAGAATTTGCCGCATCCCAAAAATCATAATAAAAACGTTAAAATTCCTATTTTCATAAAATTAAATTCTGAATTCATTAATATTTATAGAAAATTATAGCAGCATGAATAATTAAATAATTTTTGACTAAGGTTCTAGTGTACCTCATCAGCAGAGAAAGGAAAAGCAGGCAAAATCTTATTTTATATGCTTAATCTGATCATCCTGAAAACTCAATTTTCAGTTTTATAGTGCCTATAATATATGCCTATTTTGGGTTTTTAGTGCTTATGCCTAGGCATTTATAATGATGCCTATTTTGGGTTTTGAGTACCTACAAGTGCCTATTTTGCCATGTTTTGACTAAAACAAAATGTTGAAAAACTGATTTTAGTCACCGAAGATGTTACCGAAGATGAAAAAGATGTTGATATTTGGCTGATTTTCTTCGCATAATAGTCAAAATATTGAATTTTGTATTTATTAAGTAGCGGAATCGCTACTTTATAAGGATGCCGAGTCTGTCTGTGCGAACGAGAACTCAAAAACGAAAAGGGATAATTGGTTCAAACTTTCTGAGGGTCTTTTAGAGGTAAAATGTAAGGATGAGGTCGAATATGAAATAAATCGGAACACTCGTTTTGGTGTAATGGGATGTCAACGGAGCCTACAAAATGCATGGTATTTTCTCTATTAAACCGCTGGCTTCAATTAGCCCGCGGGCCCCTTATAAACCGCGGGGGTCGTCGGCAATTTTGTAAATAAACCGCGGGTCTCGTCTCTAATAAACCGCGGGTCTGAAATACATTTATTTGGTCTTACTATCGCTTAAAGTTAATAAGTAGGTAGGTATCCTTTTCAGCGGAAGATATTCAAACGTAAATACTGACATTCGATTCAATAATTTAGAATAATGCCGAAAACTAAAAAATCTTACGATATAAAATATAAAATAAGCGTGCTTAAATATTTGTAAACCCATTCTGGGGAAAAAACTGCCAGCCATTTTGGGATAAGCGCATCAACAGTCACCATTTAATTTCCCACCTACGTATGTAATTAAATTACTATGTACATTAATGAAGTTACCTACCAACCTATGTAATTTGGTCTGTCCAAAATTGTTTGTGCCAATTAGCATTTATTTATTAAACCGCGGACCTCAATTAGCAATTATATATTAAACCGCGGGGGTCATCGGCAATTTTGTAAATAAACCGCCCGCGGTTTAATAGAGAAAATACGGTAATCATATTAAGCATTGTTTATGCATTGCTGCTTTATGAGTATGAGTGTGTCATTTGAACGCACACTGTATTACAGTTGCCACCAAAGCTTTCAACTCAAAAAGATAGGCCATTAGCGAAAACAAGAATTCTTTACTTCGATAAGGTTAGAGAACATGAAACTTCGGGCAGCCGCCACCAATATTTTCACACGCCACAATATGCAATGCATAGGAATGGCTATTTCACCGGTGTGAAAACATTGGTGGCAGCTGCCCGAAGTTTCATGTTCTCTAACCTTATCGAAGTAAAGGATTCTTTTGTTTTCGCTAATGGCCTTATCTTTTTGAGTTGAAAGCTTTGGTGGCAACTGTAATAATAATAGCCCACATTGTGTGCGGAGGGCCTATTCAGGCCTTCCTAATTTTATTTCTTGCCCCCTCCCCCCCATTACGGGCACTGCGATGAACGTACAGCAACAAGAGTTACAGTTGGAAAGCCCGAAACTAGGGCTTTTGATTGGTACCAATGTGTTTCCATCGTTTCTTGGGGGGCTTGGTATACATGTGAGGAAATTACACATTTTTGACCAAAATCAGCTACGGGACGTACGGGACGGTAAACAAACTTTTCATTTATTCATACGAAATGATAACCAATGGATTTAGTACGGAGAGAATGTCTGTTTACGTCCCGTAGACCATTTCGGGACTCTCATGTTGAAACTCCTTAATTTCCTCACATGTATACCAAGCACCCCAAGAAATCCATGGAAACACATTGAATGGTACCCATATTGTATGGGCTTGTCATGAAATGCAACCTTCGAATTTCATAATTTTTGAATTTTTGGCAGTTAATAATTCAAAAAGGCGCAAATATGTGCAGCCGTTTTTTTCAGAATTTAGCAGTATAAATATGTATCTTTCGATACATATAAGCCGTTTGACAGAATCACGTGGAATATCGAAGTTATACCGACGCAAACGTTGCATTTTTAAAAACCATTTTACATTCATTTAAGTTACGTTACTATTAACAAAGTTACTCTGCCATTGCTGACAATGGCCCAATGAGAAATGTTGGTTGGCTTAATATTAACCTCATGTTGACATTCGACGAAATTTTCGTACGAATAACATTAGATTCGACGTAAAACCAACAACCGAAATGTCCGCTTTGCCGATGCGAGCTGAATGTCATTTTCCGACATTCAGCTAACTAAATATTTTTTATTTTCAATCCAATTTTACTGCCACTATGAGGCTATTTTGGCAATGGAAGCTCTCGATTTAGCTTCTAAGAACTTCAAACTAGCCAATAACAACATAAAACACGACAAAAAATTGTCAACGGACAAAATTAATTATCAAGGGCCCTGGTAGGATTCCATCCACTATTCTTTCCATCTGTAACTACTCATGCCTCAAACTCAGTACCGCACTCCGTAACCACTGACCCACATTTCCTTTCCTGAAAAATGACATGACTTTTGCTGTACTTAATGAGAAGGTCATTATTTCATTATTATTACTAGCACAGTCGATTTCATTGATGAATTATTCTTGTAAATAATATCATATAAATTTTTTCAGGGATTATCTATGCTTAATCAAGTAATATAATATTATTATGCATCCTGTAAATATTGATCTTCCTTCTCAAGACAATAATAGACCATAATAAGAGAATTATGGTCTTTTATGCTGTCCTGAAAAAAAGATCAATATTTACAGGATGCATAATAATATTATATTAGAGAATTCAGTATTCAAAACTCTCGAGGATAACATATTAATATTTCGAGAGTCTTGAATATTGAATTCTCTGAAAATTTCCGAGGATGGAAAAGTCTAAACGATCATTTAAAAATATTATACATAGATAATTTTTCTGAAAAATTTAACTGATATAATTTGCAAATAGTTAATCACAATGATATCGACTGCGCTAGGCATAATAAGGATCTTCTCATTAGGTACCTCTCATTAGCAAAAGTCATGTCAATATTCAGTAAAAGAATTGTATATTAGTGCATGGTTACGGTGTGCAGTGTGCAGTACTGAGTTTGAGATTTCATAGGTATGTCTTTACTTATGTATGTTCAACACAATGAATATTTAATTAAGCGTTAGAAATATTACATAGTTGATTGTCTAATGTGTCATCGAATCCTAGATTCGTTGATATCAGTGCAAAAGTAATTAGAAATATTTAAAAACGATCATATTTTCAATTATTTGTGACCTTCACAACTCAGACATTTGATGTTGGTCACCAAATTACATTGGAGGTACTTAACACCAACATCGAAGTCTGCTGTTGGCTGAAAATCAGGAAATTACTTTTAGCCAACGTTTATTTTTCCTCCCGACGAACATGTTTGCTGGGAACGTTAAACTAGCATTGCAGTGATATACGTTTCCGAGTGCGATGTATATCCAACCAAAATTACCAAAAGCTAACATCACACCGACGTACCTCTTCTCATTGGGACAATATTCGCGAACGTAACTTACATTCCCCATATAAAGGTTTTCGGGGACGCAGATTACGAATATGAACACCATTTATCGCTATGACTCACCATTGCCGCGCTGTAGCGATGGCCAGTAAGCGCGCATAACCCAACATTAACGTACGTAACTTACATTCTGCATATAAAGGTTTTCGGGGGCGCAGATTACGAATATGAACACCATTTATCGCTATGACGTACCATTGGCGTGCTGTAGCGATGGCCAGTAAGCGCGCATAACCTTATAATAATGAGCCAATAATGAGTCATAGCGAAAAATGGTTTTCATATTCGTAATCAGCGTCCCCGAAAACCTTTATATCCCAGCAAACCACATCGCCTCAGATAATGCTCATAGGATCATCATCGGACAATCAGGGCCATCAGATTCCCATCTTCATCTTACGAAGATGGGAAACGGATGATCACTGGAATGCAATGCTCAGTGGCGATTGAAAAACGCGGGCTTGCGCTGCGATCATCCGAATCTGATCCTAATTGCAACATGAGCAGCGGAGTTCCACACAAACCTCCTTTGCGCCTGTGCGATTTCTTACAATCCGCGCGAGACTATTCTGGCTTTTGGCCGTTAGCCAATTCATTGCGGCTGAACAACTAACTCATTGACTCACTTGTTACTTTATTCGATCATTTCACAATGTGCCGAGTAAAGTGCAGTGCCGACCTGCAGGCTATTGACGTTGACTCAGTTGGATGAAACAAATCAATGCGAAGAAAACTATCGATGACCATAGTTTATTTTAGCTGTCTACAAAAAAGGTACTGTTTCATCGTATTTAACTTTCTTTAATTATAACAATATTATTTGGTTTTCGTCTTTGCCATTGTGTTAACTCAGGGCTTTGCTAACTACATCAGTTATCACAATGGTAAATGACAAAAATATTTTATTTGCAATGCTAAACTAGTGCCAAATCATGCTTTTGTATTTGGCTATTATAGCTTTGCAAATGAATTTATTTTGTCACTTACCATTGTATAATAACAGATGTAATTAGAAAAGTCTACCGTTACATTCAATGGTAGAGACGAAAGCGAAATATTACTGCTATAATTGAAGAAATGTAAATTATTAATATGATTAACAGTACCTTTTTAGCAATGATCAAATATCATCAAAATAGCATCATATTTTCAATTAGATAGGTCATCATATGAGGCATCCCTATGACATCCGAATGTTATCATTTTGAATGCTCAGTTGATGAGTCCAAAACGTGCACCAGGATGCCCAGTCGATGATCAGACGATGTCATCTTCAGATATCAGTCTGATGTCAGGTTTCTCATCATTTTGATCATCAAATGATCAAGTCTGGTTTGCTGGGTAATAAAGCATACTATTACTCAAAAGTAGCTAAAAATTTTGGGCCCCTCCCCCCGAAAAAAAAGTAAAAAGAAATCTTTTTTCGTAAAATAATCAAACTTTCCGCACCATGCGCGGTTTTTGAGAAATATTATTCTATATTTAACAAATTTAGGGCAAAGAATACTAATTTTTTAGCGCTACGCGAGAATACGTAGATATACTAGGGTCCCGCATCAGCCGCCTTGCAGGGGGCCCCGCAGGTAGGTAAAACCGCCTCTGGCCAGAACTAGCCTTACTGGTCCATTTGTACACTTTAAGGATTTTTTATAAACATGCAAATTATATTTCTAATGGTGATCACAAAAAATTAATACCGATGCGATGTGGTGACAGAATAAATTGGAGATAATTTTTGGAGAATAAAAGAAGAATTATAATATGGGTATGATACAATTATGGGTAAAATTAATTGGGAAGTTAATTGAATAATTTTTTTGAACCTAGTTCATGGAATATACTTTGACTAGATGATTAAGCCCTCTCCCGAGGGATAGGAATAGCAGACGTAAGAAAACCTCGTTTTGGGAAGTTAAAGAAATATTAAATTGAGTCAAGAAAAAAATTCAATTTAGTCATAATTGTGGAAATCCGCTTATATAAAAGATTTTGTTATTGATCTTGGCTTTGTAATTTTGACACCTCTCAAGAAATGACTAATAGCTATCACACTTATATGCCACAATAAAGCCACACATAGGATTTCTAATGTTTTATTTTAGTGCAGTATTATTGATCCCCCAATAAAATTATATTTCATTCATAATCGCCTTTTCTACGACCATTAAAACTGCATGGACGAAACTTTGTTCACAGTTTTATGTAGGTTGAGTGGGGCACCCTCTCCCTCCCCAATAAAATTGATGTTTCGTTTTGAAATTTCCATTTCAAACACCCTTAAAATTACACTGACGGATTTTTGTTCAGGGTTTAATGTGGACGTGGACTTGCCCATTCATCCGCCCTCACCCCCAATTTTGAGGTAACAATAAAATGAATATTTCATTCTAAATCACCATTTAAAAGTACCATTAAAACTGCATCGTCGATTTTATGTTCAGAGTTTCACGTATACTGGGCGGGGCACTCACTTCCTTTCCCCCAATTTTGAAATTATATTAAAATGAATATTTAATTCGAAATCGTCAATAACATTTCAAACTACAGAAGATAATATTTATTCCAGAGTTTTTTGTAAGCACTGTGAGAGCCACTCTTCCACACCCCATTTCTATATCTGGGATCATATTTTCCAAACATAAAAAAATTACGATCGAAAATTCTCCTTTAAAAAATTTTGATTTTTAAATATTTTACAATGCAAAATGAACAGATATCCATGGAAAACACGATATCGTAATTTTACGCTGTTTCAAAAAGCAGTGTTGTGGCTATGAGATATAATTTCTAGATCTGGTTAGTATAATATCATTGTTGTAGCGATATAATCTCCTCATATGTAAAAACCCACACCAAGGAACTCTGGAAACACATTGGCCCCAATAATAATATAATTTCTAGATGTGGTTAGCATAATATCATTGTTGTAGCGATATAATCTCTTGGCCTCAATAATAATATACTCTCTAGATCCGGTTAGCTAAAAATATAATTTCTAGATCTGGTTAGCATAACATCATTGTTGTAGCGATGAGACAGGAAGGAAAGGAGTCTAAAACTTCTATACAATATTCTTCTCACACCTATTTGCTTATACATAACAATTTTGTTATTGTTTTTGAATTTCCCGTGCTTGACTTCTTTCAACCAATGGCTATTGCGTTACATACCACTGCAATTGATTATAGGAGAGGAATGTTATTGCAGGCTATAAATACCGATCTTTATTGTTTGTTTGTTTATTGTAAAATTGTTTAATAAGCAAACAAACAAACACTAAATTTTTAATTATAGGTTTGGTTTATCTCCGTAATCCACGGACCGAATCTAAAGATTTCCAACATGATTTTCTTATGATCAATGCGATAAAAAGTTATTGCTTTAACTTTGCTGAAAAAGGAACGATAAAATGTTTGATTCCAAGCTCTAAAAAAGCGAAAAGTACACTAGAGTAATTCTAGATAATATTGAAACGGATATGATAGTTCCCAAATCTTATCTCAATGACGTTTAGCTAAAACAAAATAAGCATTTGAATTTTTCTTTACTATCATTATTAACTGCAGATAACTACTTACCCTGCATAATTTAATTAAAACAGAAAAGTAAAAAAATTGTCACTGAATTTCGTAGTCAATACATAAATTTTATTTTATTTGCACCATTTCAAGATAATTCTAGCTCATTGCTAAAATAATCATGATTATTGCAGGATGTAAAGATGCAGACAATGATTACTTAGATGATGTTTATAGTCAAAATATGGAGTTATGCTTCTGTCAACTGCATTCATCGAGACCTTAGACACTTCGTAAAAGAAATAGAAATTTATTTTTTAACTCTGTTCTTATACGCAAACAATTAAATTGTAACTGCAATAAAAATTATATTATATGCTACTAGTACTGTATTCACAATGTCATCCATATAAAGAAGTATTGCGTAGATCTGGCTTAAGATAATAAGTAAAAGTTAAACGGTTAAATGTGACGTTGAAAAATGAAATCAATCTTTAGCTAATTTCAATTACCAAAATAGCGCAAATTAAAATACTTGAAGATCATGGCCAAATAAATTCTATAAATGTGTTCAGTTACAAATATTAAAAAGGAAAAAGCAATGAAAATGGCATAAAGATAAAATATAGAAGTTACACTTGAATTACCAAACGAAAGAACACTAATTGCTTCACGCTGCGTATGTTGACTTAATTGCATATGTTTTGACAATAATATTTGTTTAGCTTCAATTTCTTCGTAAAAGTCATTCCACTTTTCAAACAACGAATAAATTCCAGAACTTATTACATTTTGTAACTTGAAATAAAAGATGTGTTGAATAAAAGAAGGTTTAATGCTATACCCAATTAGTTTTCTATTAAAACTTTCCCGTCCTCGAACAAAGATACCATCCCGAAATAAATGCTTTTCATATGTTTCAAGCCATTTCACTGAAGTCACAAAGGCTACTTTCGTGTTGCAAAATTTCAGAAGTCCGTAACCTGCGTACTGATATCCTGCAGAACTCATTGATCTGGGTGCAAAATTACTAGGGATTAAGAACTTGGAAGGGATTTGCAACAAAAATCCAAGTTCGTATCTGAAGCTTACGTGGCAATATTTTTGTAAAATTCGAAGAAGAGTTTTGTTAATGCTGAAGTGTTGAACCCATGATGGTGCGTCAAAAAAATTTTGGGAAACTTTGAAACCTCGAAAAATTCGGTTCAAGCAGACAGTTAAATTTAAACTTCGTTCATTGTCACATGGTGGGAAATTCCAGCTATTAACCCCAAACATTTTCTCTAGTGTGGCAGGCAATCTGTCATTCCTGCAAATACGATTTAACAACTTCCCTGTGTTTACATTTAATGGGGTTAATTTACACCGTTTTAGATCGTCATTGACATTATTAATGCTGCGATCTATGTCAGAAACGAACATCGAAAATAGGTTCTAGCAGCACAAATTTATTCAATTCCTTTAACACAATGTGCTTGGCAGTTAGTTGTTTTGGTAGCATCATTTGACTGACAATTATGGATTTGTAAGCGTTGGTTAGTATAACCCCAAATATTAAGAAAATACCAAAAGTCAACAACAACTTCATTTTTCTGATCCCACCTGGAATGGATACTCCCTGTTCTAGTAGCACAGCGGAGTGTTTAGAGAGCAAATTAAATAAACTTCTAATAGCGTCAGTTTTTGTCCCCGGCGGGAATTGTATTTGGACGAATACCGTTAAGGAGATTAAAGGAATTGTAAAAGAAATCAGCATCCAGCATATTCTGTTGTACGGACTGATATATATTTCCCATCTTAAATCATAATGTACTCCGTGACAAGTAACAAACTTCCATTCTACTTCTCCGGTTAATATAGGGACCCATGTTTTACCAGTCTCTTTAAATATGTCTGTCAATGGTCCTTGGAGAAAATGCATTAAATATAGTTTTGCAATTCCAAAGTTATTTATATAGAGAGAAGCAAAAAGCAACAAACTGTTTTCTTCATTTCTACGGTTGTCAATTTCGTAAAACAAGTTTTATTTTTTAATTCCACTTTTTTATGCAAACATTTACAATGTAACTTTTTAATGAAAGTCCTATTATGTCTACCTATTTTGACATCTTAATGTCATCAAAAAGGAGCATTATTGCTTAGATGTGACTATGAGAGTAAAGGTGCTAAAGCTGAAATGAAACATCCATTTGAAAGAAGTAAAAAAATTAAATCTGTCTTTAACTAATTTCCGTAGATGGAAAAACGGAAATTAAAATATTTGATGATCACGACGAAATAAATTCTATAAATATGTTCAGTTACAAATAGTAAAAGGAAAAAAAAATGAAAATGGCATAAAAATAAAACACGGAAAATACACTTGAATTGCCAAATGAAAGTGCAACAATTTTTTCACACTGCAAATGTTGATTTAAGTACCTACCCATGCTTTGACATAAATATTCGTTTAGCTTCCAATTCTTTGTAAAAATCATTCCACTTTACAAACAACCAATAAATTCCAGAGCTCATTAGATTTTGTAATTTGAAGTAAAAGAAGTGCCTATTAAAAGTAGGGTGAACGCTAAACCCAGTTAGTTTTCGATTAAATTTTTGGCGTCCACGAACAAATATGCCATGACGAAATAAATACTTTTCATAAGTATCTAGCCATTTCGCCGAATTCACAAAGGCTACTTTCGAAGTACAAGGTTGTAAAATATCATAGTGTTCGCTATAATATCGTGCAGAGTATGTTAATATGGAATTGTCAAAAGTAGTGATTACGAACTCGAAAGGGAGTTGCAATAACAATCCAAGTTCATATCTATAGCTGAGATTATTATATTGCTGCAAAATTCGAATCAGAGTTTTATTCATGCTGACATGATTAAACTCTGACTTCAAAAAATTTGGAAGAAACTTTGAAACCTAGAAAGAGTCAGTTCAAGAGAACAGTTTCTTCGAAATAGTAATTGAAAAGACATCGAGGGAAGTTCGAGCTATTAACCCCAAACATTTTCTCCAGCGGCTCGGGCAACCGTTCGTCATTGCAAATATTATTATATAACGCTTGTTCAGAAGCACTTACGGGTGTTAATTTAAACTGTTTTAGATCCCCATTGACATGTTTAATAATGCGACGAATGGCAGAAATAAATACATAGGAGTGAGATTCTATTAAAACAAACTTATTTAGTTGCTTTAACAGATTGTACTTTGTAGTTAGTTTCTTCGGTAGCATCATTTGACTGACAATTTTGGATTTGTACGCATTGGTTAGAATAACCCCAAATATTAAGAAAATACCAAAAGTCAGCAGCAACTTCATTTTTCTATTCCCCCTTGGAGTTGACACTACTTGTTCTAGTAGCACTGCTGTATGTTTAGAGATCAAATTCAATGCATTTGTAATAACTTCAGTTTTTGTCACAATCGTGTACTTTATTTTGGCGAATACTGTTAAGGATATTAAAACAACTGAAAAAGAAATTAGCACCCAGCACATTCTGTTGTACGGACTGACATATATTTCCCATCTTAAGTCTTCATGTACTTCGTGACAAGTTACAAAGTTCAATTCTATTTCTCCAGTTATTACGGGGATCCATGTATTAAAGGCTTGAGATATATCTGTCAATGGCTGTGGGTGGCCTTTCCAATTTACAGATATTGCTTTTCATAGTTGGG
>JAAAYG020009760.1:50217-64716 GCA_009936455.2 Tomocerus minor | reverse complement strand
CCAAAATAACCTCCCGTTCTTATATTATTAGTTCCATGGAGGGTTATGTCCAAAGCATCAACTTTATTATTACATTTATTACATTACGTAAAGGGATTGCTATTAGCCCAACTCCTCTCCTTCTATTCTTCTACAAAGTATAATCGTATATATATATATATTTATATATATATACTATCCGAGAATCTCATCATCAGGTCCTTGTGCAAATGTAGCATTATGCAATGATAGGCAGTTAAGTCAAGTCCGTTATTCTCATTTCATCCTCATAAAGTTGAAGTTGGCTTAAGGTTGACTTAAACTTTAGTGTTTGGTATGGACACGAACTAAAACAAAACACTCATCCTGCAATATTTAGTGTGTGATGCAGGAGAGAAAGAGAGAGAGAGAGAGACTTGGATTTAAATTCACGGACGGGTCTAACCGCTCATCATGAACAAGGGGAGCAAAGGAGCAAGAGAAGAACTCGCCAGTATGCCAGGCACTATAGAATATAATTTCCAAGTCAAAGGCAGATTTCCTTTCGCAACTCTCTCTCTCTCTCCAGCAATGAATTTACGTGTAAGTTTTGTTCTAGGAACGGATGACCATATGTGGTTGAGTTTCGTTCTTCACTTCTCCCGTGAATCGGAGAGAATCGGATGCTTTGGCTTGGCTTTATGCAAATTCTCTCTCTCTCTCTCATTCTGTCTATAGATAAGGTGCATTACTTTACTTTAGATATACACACACTCTCTGGCTCTTTCCTTTTCCTACTTACACAATATATAAGTACAATGGGAATTTGGAATGTGTGGTTAGTGGACTACTGGAGACTCCTGTTTCCTATGGAAATCAAGAGCTGGCTGGACATGACGCAAGATTTTCAGTCGCCATTTTCCATTTCTACACTGACCAATGAATTCATGACATGAATGGAGATTCTAGTCTATTCTCTACATCTCTCTATAGTTCTTAGCTTTGTTAGAATGTAATATGTAAGTCGGAGTGAGAGAGAGAGAGAGAGAGAGTTTTGGTAGGTTCGGTCTAGTCCTAGTCCTTTTGGTAAGAATGGACCAACAGAGCACGTAAGACTTCAATAGCATCCCAGGTAGCAATAAATTAACAAAACACGGAATTAAACTAGGAAACCAAACCGCTGGACAGCAGAACAATACACTTTTTAGCACATGCAGACAAGAATGGAGAGTATTCTACCTAGATAATAATAACCGACCATACATTAATCTCGTAAACTACGTATTTCTACTATCTCAATATTCCCTGATAAGAATTTCTCATTATTGTACATATTTATATTATGGTCAATGCATGTATATGAAAATAGTATCTATGTGTACAACAACATATTGCTTAATACTAATACACGTAGAACATATTAAAATGGAAGATAAAGCTAAATGCAAATAAGTACAACGAGGAGACACAGACAGAAATTTTAGAACAGCACACTCCCTTCCATTTTACCATTCGAGATTATTTAACCAAAATATTATTTTGTTGACCACCCAAACGTACACGTACACAAGAAACCAAGATACAATTTATAAAAATACATCAGAATACAGAGCAAAGACAGAGCATTCAAACCCAATGACATTACATTACATAACAAAACAACATTTATAACAAGGAGGTACATACTAGCAACAAAATCGAGTATTTTGATGCAATTATTCTAGCTGTATGTAGTAGTATTTGATATGTTTATTCGATTTTCTTTTGAATTGAGCCCTTAGTGCGAAGATTGTACGGAGACCTGGTGGCTGAAGCCACCGGCTTATTTTCTTTGGCAGCCCCTGCCGCTGCAGCAGCCCGTTTCCTCTTCCCGTCAAAGTAAGCTTTGTAGAAGAAGTTGGCGAAAAGAGCAAAGTAGCTCGCATACATGCTCAGTCCCAAATTTAAGTGGTGGTAAGGGACGTCGCAAGACAGCCCTTGATTCTTGGCCTTGTAAGCGTACACGTTCACACTCACACCTACAACCATTTGTGACAGCTGAAGGCACGTTATCGTCATTGATATTGGCTTTGGAATTCGCAGACGGAGGGACTACAACAAAAAAAGTTTCAATTAACCTCTTCATCCATAACAAAAACAGAAACACTTAAATTACATTATTGTAAGCTTGCTTAGCGAAATTATAGCAAATAATCTAATTAACAAGGTCATATATATTGCACATCACTCTTATCACTCTTTTGCAAATTTTTGGTACAATTTGGTATAATATAGGAATGTATTAATTATTTTTCTAAGCTTTTACGGTTTTCTTACCTTGCAAGCGTAATAAGTATACATAAGGGAGTGAACCAAATAGTTCATGACAACAAACCATCTGGCCGGTGCAATGTAGTCGCCGTATGAGTACCAAGAATAGAGCAAAACTGTCATGTGATGATACCTGAAACAAAAAATACCAAGATTACACTCTGATGACATTTAAAATGATAATTAGATGACAAAATCCTTTCATTTTTATCCCAGTATAAAATAATTACTCTTTAATCAGTGAAGTAAATCTAGTCCATATAGGATAATAGAAGAAGCTAGATGTTTATTTGTTTATTAGCATTACAATATGGCTACAAAGGAATATAGCATGAATTGTTTTGTTGTGTAAGTTATAATAAGAATCTTGAAGAAACGCTAATGACCTGATTGAGAAGGAAGCCCATAATAAAGTAGTGAGATGCTGCTGCTGATATGAGAAACTGTTAATACACTTTACGAGGTTGTAAACGCTAACCTACTCGCTAATAATATCTGTGTATACATACTTGGCCATAGCGATAAGGATAATAAAATACTTCTTCACATACTTAAATTGTTGATGCATTTGACTAGGAATTCCTTACGCATTTACAGACACAGTTCGTGTCATGATACGTAGCTACTCTAAGAAACATTTTCTTTATTGCCAAGTAAAAGTAGTAATTAAATGACAAAATATTTACAGTGTCTACCATGTTACAAGCTACTGATACTACTGAATATTTGCAGGACGAATTTTATAGCTAATATAACACTTGCATATCTAATACCAGAAGGATATAACCCACAACTGCTATAACTTAAGTATTAAGTAAGCATTTCGTGATAAGAAAGTGTTCTTGACTTTTTTAACTCATGCAAGACGGGCACACAGGAAATAGAAACACACACACATCCCGCTTAATCAGACCGGACTGTCTGACTGAACGAATGTTACCCTTCCACTCATTCAAAAGAAACTTGAGCCTTCTTCGAGAAATTATGTTATCTAGTTCATTGTCGAGAAAACTGCAGTGTAGCCAGATAATGTCGGCCACTGGATGACTGGACTCGCTATGATGAAGCATATGTTGTGATCTAACGCTATTAACAGGAAGTACGTGAAATGAAATGTCTTCTACTCAGCCCAACTTTTAAACGCTTAAAAATAATGGCTTTTATGAGCGTAACTTAACGCGTCTTTGCTTTATATCCCGTGACCTTTTGGTTCCCTACTGTGTTACAGCTAAATGACATTGAAAATACAACACCGATGTAATGAGCTCCATAATAAAAGCCACATGCAATACTGATGTCTGATACACAAAACGCTATAAATATGAATGAAACTTTGAGCACTGACACATGATTTTCATTTCATTCGTTACGATTATTTTGTGCCAAATCCCCATTGAATCATCATTCAAGTCAAAAAATTGCTATAAATTACATTGCATGCTCATTAATGACTTATTAATAAGCCCAAAATAAAAGGGAAACGAACATCTTACTTTTGGCATTCAAAAAATGCTTTTTATAAAATTCATTACCTGAAAGAAAATTAGGGTGTAATAATATACACAATACAGACACATTTATTTGTCAAATCTAATTATTTTCAGTACTGTATATTTATCCTGGTAATACCAAAATATTCATTTGAGTCTGAAATCTGAAACTATTGTAGTTATTATAGCAGTTCGCTATTACTCTACCCATTCATTCATTAGGGATCATTTTCTTCTTTTTGTTTAATATTAGTTTAAAATAATTAGCAATGCTTAATTTTGCTAGACAATTGTTTACAGCTTGATTCTTTCAAGAAGTAAAATAAAATTACAACCTGAAAACTTAGAGAATTGTGGTTACTCTTATCAATTGTTCGTATTGTATAGGATTCCGATTGAATGTATTGCTTTCTTGTGAAAATTGATTTGTTGGAAAGAATTTATTGGTATATTAAATTTCGTTTTCATTTACTCCGGTTACAGCATGGAAAAACTTATCTGTCTATCTATGTATTTAGGACATGCATGTACTGCCTATAAATGTGTAGTGGTTTAGTAGCACAGATCACGTAGAAAAAGCTGTAGATGAAGTAATGTGATACAGAGGCATTACTAAAAGTAAGACTGGGAAAATAACTGTACTGTTGAATTGAAATTGTCCGTTTACGTTGCGGACTGATCTGTTCATTTGCATTTAATAGTTGCAAAGAGAAGTGAATTACCAGTTTTACCACATCTTTGTACGCATCAACTTCAGCATTAAAAAATAAATTAGGATAGCCCTACGGCGATTGTGCCTACTGCCACTGCCTATTCTACTTTTGTTTTAAATATTCAGGACATCTGAATAGGTATTTAGTAGTCTTTGTAATAATCACAATAAGAAAGGACTGACGTAACATTGAGAGCATCCCACCCAACATAAAAAACTTTAATACAGTTGAGGAATTGAGATTGAGACGGGACGGGACTTGCTTGCTGTCGGTGTCAGTTGGTTTACGTTGATAGTTGATAGTGAGACATAAAAATGAGACTAGCACAAAACAAGATTGAGTTTCACTTACCAATGCAAAAATATAAGAGGTTGTTTCCTGAGAACGATGAAAGCAGTGTCACCTAGTTCCACCAGTTTTGACATTACAAAGGCCCATGCCCAAAACGCAGATGCTGGAGTGACATCTTCACTGTAAAAATCATAACAAAATCTCATAAGCAAACGTTACATAGCTCCGAAACAAAGATCCCTTCTTGTGCTCACAACAACATCTATAAATACTCATGAGCTGTTTTCATGTAACCTGATGAGTCTTCTTGACGGTTACTTAAGTAGTACACTCAATAAAAGAGACTCAACAGACAGAAAGAATGGAAGTAATTAGCAAAACCGAATTTACCGAGTGCAACCGAATGGGATTAAGCAAAGCATGGTGTGTAAAATAAGGCATTTCTCTAACATACGGAGTTCATTTAAAATGGGACGAATTGTTTTTCTTCGTATAGTGTGCCAAAAAGCTTTATGCATAGATAATGCTCGTAGTTAACCTACCTATTGAGAAATCAATATAAAATTAAAAATACCTAGATAGATTTGCAGATCTACAGATAAAATAGCTAGCTGATTATGGTTGTTCAAGATCAACATGGTTTTCTACGGTTCTAAAATTGCGTAAGGCAGAGAGATAAATTAATAGAGAAGATAATATAGATAGTATACCTATATTGTATTTGGAAGACGAAGGTAAGTGTATAAGAATGCTGCTATCTATAACAGTGCAATGCATTTACATTTCATAAGTAGAGACGCAGGATTTAATTACGAAAAAGTTAAATCCTAATCAATTGGGTTTAATAGCCATAATCTCTGAATTAATACTTCTCTCTAGCCAATGATTCTTGTACATTGTGAAATGGTTCAGAAGCGTCATCCATCGTAATGTTCGCTTAACTGATCTTGAACGAGTTAATACCTAATTGTATATGTTAGATAGGATTTTACTAGTTTTCTTCGACTGCTTCGCCTTAAACATCTACTGAATAAGTATATAACACTAACGAACTGTGTGAGGGAGCATGCACGGCTACCTTATTATCTTTTGCGATAATAATAAATGTGCTACACAGAAGTGGGGATTTTTCATGTAATTCTAAGTACAGGCAACACTAGCTACATATAATTTATAGTTACTTATTAATATTAAAATACTCTCGTCTAGAACTAGAGAATAGAGGGAAGGAGATTGTGTAAGCATCAGCCAGCAACAGATACATCTACAGCTAAATAGAATGCACTAAGAGTTAGAAAACATGATGAAAAAGTTGTAAGCAAATCGTCAAGAAGCGAGAACAGAAGAGAAACAGACAGACAGCACTCAACTCAGAGCGCAGAGTACATCTCAAAAACCGGTTTCAGGTAACCCCGAATTATACTTAATCTCCTTGTGGAACAAACAAGCATCATTCTAGCAAAAGCACAACACCAAGCCATTTCAATTACATTACTGGCAATACTAGAATCCTACAGACACAGAGTAAGTAGATTATACAGCCTCAATGATCATCCTATAGACATATAATACAGAAATATAGACTACTAAATCATTATAAGCAATATTGCAGCTTCACGTATCCTTAGCCCTTCTTTAATAACTTTAAATTAATGTCTTAACAGAGCGGATGCTAGTTACGTGCCTTGCCTCCCTCTTTAATTTACATTTCTTCTGCTCGCACACACTACACTTACTACTTTACTATACACATAACTACACTAATATCAATATTGCAGATGTACTTAATAGCACACATATACATGCACATATACATTGTATCTTTACTTTTTTGCTTTTTAGCTATATACTGTTAAGATATAGAGAGAACATGAGTTCAAGTTGGAAACTATTAATTTTTACCTCTAAGGTGTTTTATATCATCTTGAAAAAAGTATACTTTTGTGTTATAGTAGGAAAATATGGATGAGTCTAGGTTGTAGAGGCTGAGCATTTGTAAAATGGAGAGAATAGAGCGTTAATGTTAGCAAATAACAATCCATAATACTGTATCTGTTGATTAGTATGGCTGTTGGCTGGTGAGTCTATTGCACTTTTGTGTACACTAACTAGTCATAACTACATAAATTCACAGAACATACATACAGACGCAAAAATGATTACATTACCTACATAGAGCTAAGTAAACCTTATTGAGCGTAAGCCTAAACCAGACCAAACCATAATAGTCGTTGAAGTTGATTACGCACACCACACCTGACAAGAATATTATCTCGTACCTGTACAGAATCCAAGCAAAATACTATGTATGCATTTAATTGTATATTCCTTACGCTTACATTCGCTGAACAGGTAAGGTTAGTAAAGGAGAGAATGATAGTGAGCTTAATAGCTACATTCATACATAAACACAGCTTATAGGACACACAGGTATAAAAATGCGTGCAGAGATTTGGCAAATAGCATCATTTGTATAGTGAGTGAGTTATAGTATGTGATACTTGTTTAAATGCTACATAATACTGTGTAGCTGCTAAAAAGATACAAATCGAATCTACTACTATGTATAGGTACGTTGGTTTTTTATGCTGAGAGCAAATGTAAGGTAAGGATACGTGTTTTACGTGTATACTGGTAGGTATGCCGCCGGGCAGGATTCAATTCACTGTGTAAAGTACATCTCCTTTACAGTTAACTGACCTGAACTCTTTCGTGAATGTGTATACATATAATATCTCTATGTATAACATGATATAGCACAGCTCATCATCACACACACACACTGCATACCTTTTGATAGTGACATGCATACTTGCCTATATGTGAAATATCTACTCACCTACTAAGAAGAGATACAGAGCTGTCTATACGATCTACTCTTGACTTCTCCACTGCACAATTCACATCTCTGCTAACTAACACTCTCGTATTAAATTAAAGACAGGCTTTGCCAATGTTAAAAAACGACGATACATAACACAGTAGAGGAGATAGGATGGCTAGCTGGTAAATACAGGTATTATTATATGTGCCAAGACATCGTATGCATCGTAAAACGTAACACGATGATGAGAACACTAGGTCACCAGTATCACCACCACTGCATCATCCTTATCCTATCTCTCATTGTCAAAGTGAGGCTTTAGTTCACTCACAACCGAGCTTAGACGGAAAAAAGGAAGAACTTTCACATTTTTATGACAGCTTCACACAGAATGACAAAGACAGGACTGACTGTGAAAGTGCAGCCATGCATTTCCTTACCAAGCGAAACTATTGTACTAATTTAAATAGCTAAGTACAAGAGTGACACACGAAATGCTTCTGCTCTGCACTGTGTTAAAGACTTTTAAGTAAGTAAGTGAGAGCAAGAGCAAAAGCGCCACTCCCCCAATGACGATGACATTTTTGGGACTATTGTTTACCCTTAAGCACCTGTTTGAGTATTTACCTACTCAATAGACATTTTATTGCTATAAAGCTACACATACATATCATTATTTGTTCGATGAGAAAAGCAATTAGGCAAATGTCAAGAGCAAAGGATTACGACTGTTTTTTTTGTGATGGAGAGAAGCGGTAGAGAAGAGAGTAGGTACATTCCTTTAGGTAACTGATATAGAAATGGATAGTAATTTAAAGGTAGGTAAAAAGATTTACCAGGGAGAACAGACGGAATGATGAAATCCTTCGGGACGCAGAAGAATCTGAATGAGCTCGGGGAGAGTTCGAGCCGTGGCAGCAATGGAAAAACCAGCCAGGAGAATATTCCAAAACGTCAATGCTCCTCGAAGCTCATAAGGTTTTCTTCCTCTCATCAGCCATTGGCCAATAAAAATTGCTAAGAGGTAAGCAGCTGTTCCGTAGAAGCTCAAGTGCCAATTCCGGCTCATCCATTCTTTTTTATCGCGGTAGTCGAAAGTCTCGAAGAAAAAGCCTGAAGCTACTGAAGACACTGGAGAGGAGAAATGTTCGGCATGACTTGTTGGCGGTGGTGGTGGAGGAGACCGGGCTGTCATAATATGGTCTTCACGAGTGACACTGAAATTGTAAACACAGAGAACGGAATGTAAAAACTGTTAATGACTACAGGTAAACACTGAAAATATTTTCTCTTATTTTGTTTGCAATTTTCGTTGTAGGAAAATGAGTTTTCTTGTTTTCCGTTTTCCAAAAATATCAAGATGAGTCCATTGTGATTTTTGAGGATTTGGTTAGACTGTGACACCAGTTCCTAATGGGGACACTTACTTGATCAAAGAATCTATGCAGGTGGGTAGAGGCAGTAGGTATTGAATGTATATTTAGGTATTGTGTAGGAGAAGAGAGCACCTAATGAACTTTGAACTGTGGACGGAAGGAAAGAACTTACACACCATATGCGCGAAGATGATGGGGGGAAAGAGCCAGACGAGAGATTCCAATGTTCAAGAGAACAGGCGAAGAACAAGAAGAAATGAATGAAGACAAGAAGAGTCCGTCAGTGAAGAGAGAAATGTAGGCCAACACAAGAGAAGATGTTTCCTGCTCACGAGGTAGTTGACGAATAAATCTTATAGAGACCCAATCCCCTCATTGTGGAGATTGCCAATGGAATGGCAATAGAATGTATATAATATCATAGACTACATCCTCCATAATGCAACATCTAACAGAAGTAGGTACCTTAGGAGCTTAAATCTTAGTTAAAGAGCTATGTGCCTATATTATAGTATATTATGCACACCTGTAAAGTACGTTCTTGTACTCTATTCGATTTCGACTGACTAGTAACACAGTATCAACATCATATGAATTGAACGGCAGGAATTCTTCATCTTTAGAACTAGAATCTTTCCCCTGTCTTGTTTTGACTTGCCTTGCCTTACCTTGGCCTTTATAATATTTGAACATTGTATTCTAGCATTGTTAATATAGTTGATTGCTAACTTACTACTAACTCACATTAACTAAACTCAAGTTCTCCTCCTAGCCCTAGCCTGCCTTAGCTAGTGCATTGCCCAATCTCTCAATGTAATCTGTTTAACCACGCACGGCAAAGCTACGATTGAAACAAATGCAACAACCCCACTTTTAAACATTATTCCACTATCTACGATCAACTCGAAAAACTATGAGCAAAAATCAACATCTTCGCAAAGAATTCCCTCCTTCCCCACTAGTTAACAGCTAAGAATTTAAGATTAATAAAGAAGCATAATAAATGGAGAAGCCACAATAGACGCCCCTACATACACCAGACCACTACTAACATAATTTGTTTATAAGACGAGGGTTGCCGTTTCTTCACTTCAGTTTACTTTGCAACAAACCCAAGCACACACATCTGCAAAAAAGCACTATATACGATAGTGTTCTTGATTTCCTTGAGATCATTCATCCTACTTTTCAACAAATACCTTCCCATATAATTTCTTCTAACGTCTAAACCTAAAGTATTTCAATTCCCATATTTGCGAGATGCATAGTTGTAGGTAATTCAATTTAATGTCAATATAGAGATGAGACTACTACTGAGTCTACAATCCTCTATAACTTTTTCAACAAAACTAACCTCACATTACATACCTGTAGCCCTGTACACTAAATACACATCATATTTTATTAAATTCTTAGAATATGGTTCACTCACACCATACAATACAACAAATAGGAACTCTATTTTAAGTTATAACCTATTACAAACGTAAATATTAAATATAATGCAAAAAAAACATTAAATGCCCCTGGCCTAACTACTATCTGTAAAACTAAAGAGATAATGTGTTCTACGCTATTATTAGCAATGCAGCTATGTTTTGCATGGCTGCTCGAATGCTAGCCCCACTCAAGACTTCATTATACTTACATAGCGCCTGTATATATATACTTACATAGATAACCATTAGTTAGCATTTGCAATCGTTATTTAGAGCTGCTGACAACGTTACCAACAATTTATGTACTCAGAGTCTCCTGTCTAAAATAAAACAAACGCAAAGAAAAGTGTGAAATGTAGAAAAATTATTTACAATGGCTATTCCGCTAACAGTTACTTCTAATCGTAAGTTATGGCACCTAGTTATTTGTAACCGTGTACATACTCATCTATCTCTATCTTCAACTTATTTACACAAGTACATATACAAATAATATACTCAACCTACCTGTAGAGAGGCTAAAAATATGAATACATAAAATCCCTTAACGTTTTAAATTAGTTCATCTAAATACATGCATTATAAAATCTCATCTGTAAGACTGACAATATGACAGGAAAACTTTTAATTCGATTTAATTCTCCATGAATATAGTACAAGTACTTAATTCACACACAGCGTACTCTATACTTAATATACAATTTATATGTTTTCAACTATTAATTAACGTCCTTGTCAGTGGTGGCAGCGCGAATACTTTTTCGTCGTGTCCTGATTACTTCACTAAATGTTTTTTTAGGAAAACAAGACGGCAGCCTTTTCAGTAACTTATTGTGTCAGATTTGTTTAAATGTTTATCAAAAATGTTATTTTATCTCCAATTGGCACACAATGCTAAAGTGCTTCGTAGCTCTCGGTGAGCTGTACTGTAATTAACCTTTTTTATTTATGCATTTTATAGTAATCATAGTTAAACATGCTACTCATTTATAGTCATACTTTAGTAAAACTAAATACTTGAGTCATGAATTTACTATTCTTATAATTTAAATACTGTTTTTACACTACAACAACAATAGTAGTTAGATTTCTATATTTGAGTGCAGTAGTTAGCTATTACACTCAAACGTTTTAATGGAAATGTCAACTCCTAATATGACGCATTGTGATGTGAATGGCTTTACATGTACCTCTATTATATTTATTTCAATCACAAACTTAGTCACTTCATGATATTGGATGGTCATTAAAGCTTTCGGAATATCTTTACATTACATGTGTAATAAAACAAAAGCTTGTCAATAATTTTTGTACAATGGAATGGCGTAACTTAGGTGTACAGATTACTGATTACCGAGATATTAATATAATAATATCGGCACGATGTGAATTGAGTTTGGACTAAATGTACTCATTATTTCATGATTATAAGTAATAGTATTATTGTAATGCTACTAATCTGTCAATCTCGGGTCATTTTTCCTTTAAAAAACGATAGTATTTGTAACTTAAAGTTAAATGGTAAAATATGCCCAATACGTTTCCAATTGATATTTAATGAATAGGAAAAGAGGCATTTGTTTTCTTCACAACAGGTGTGAAAAATATCTTTAAACTGAAGCAAGTAAATGTAGCAAAAAATTATACTTTGTAAAGGTAGGGATGCTATATAATTTGCGTTAGCCTAATCTGCACAAGTGTATGTTTAAGTCCACATCCTACCTTCCTTATACATTATGCCTAACACATGGAGTCGCAAAAAATTATATATCAGGTGATATTGACAGTTGACTGACTTTGCACCGTCTGGCATACCTTTGAGGTTACCTGTACTTCTAAAGAACAGCAGTGACTTCACTTGACCAAGGAATAGTCAGGTTTACGTGCAGTCTGTGTGATAATAAACTAGCTAACTCCTTTGAAATATATATGCTGGGTGTTATAAGTACATAGTCACTCAACGTACGTACTTATAGATAGGTACATGTAATATTTGCAACTTTCAACAGATGTCCATTGAAAACCGAAACAGCTAGGATGTTGACTAACATTATGAGATAACACATTTGAAGATAATTTAGTGGTAAACAATACATATCGTATACCTAGCTAAGGATATGATTTCCTTGTGCTCAGTGCTCTCTAGCTATCCTATGCATCTTTACCTTTACAACATCTTCAAGGAATGTGAACTCCAAAGGAGTTAATTTCTGGACTTGGGAAACATGTTGGATTACCAGGAACTCCAGTTTCAATATTAATTTTAAACTCGCCATATGTGTTATGTAAATGTATATTCCATATGTGCAATGTGCTTTAGAAAACAGATTTTTTTAAAACCCTGCACCTATTGCACTCTGTAGTAGCCTCTACCATTTAAACAAAGCACAAAATCAAAGATTGAATATGAACTGGGCGTTTGTTCTCGTTTATCGTATGCTAACATGCATCTTACAATCCCGTAGAAAAAATGCTAAATCACAAAACCTCCCTATGTCTTATCTGTTGTTGAGTTACTACTTGATCGGGGATTCGGAGTTAATGAAGGGTATTAAATGCTTTGATTTACAGCATTATATATGTATCTTACACAGCTATACCTTCATCATTTAAATAAAATGAAATAGAAAGATTGTCTTGTGAATTATATTAGGTACTGAAACTACGTCAATGACTCATTAGTAATTTTATGGATGAAAACAAATGGTTGCAGAAATTATATCTGCTGCATAAAATGTCAATACTGAACGCTGAAAGTAAAGGTTTTCACAAAATGACGATAAACAGGATTGTTTGCAGCTGCGGAGATAAAAATGGCAATGAATGCTTTATATGTACCTAGCATATTTATTCTGCAACGGAAAGTTTTCAGACACATTTCCAATCAAGATGGAAAAACTCTTTATGAAATAATATCAATTACAATTGTTGCAAGCAATACAGAAATTTTTCGTTCTGTGCAATCACCAAAATTAAATGCGCCCAGAAAAATGTGACACAACACGGACTGTCTATTTGTTTTACTGTATTTACCACAATTCTAATAATAAAACATTATGCTTACTTGCAACAATTTATTGTGTATGCAGGGTAAACGAGTAACATTTCCGCACGTACCACAGTTTTAGAATTGCTAAAGCTACCCATTGAATAAATATCAATTTATTTATTCCCAAGATTATTGTATTTTCAAGTAAGAAGGTAGGTAGTAATTTTATAGGCTTTTAATTGGAAAATGCTTTAAAAACTAATACAAGCAAAATTTTAATTGCTTACGTGATATTTACTGAAAATCTTGGAAGAATCAGAGTCTGGAAGCAGATCACTAAAAATTGTTGCTTACTCAAATATGTAGGTTAAAGGTGATGTGAATGCTGCTCATTCAATCGAAACACTAAAGGATTGTTTAAAGGATCCTGATTGTTTTTATTTTAATACTTTAAAACAAGTAGTTCTTAATGAGAAAAGGGTTGACTTTGTTAGAAATGAAGATTATGCACGAGACACTTGATGGAGTTGACATGTAACCACCGCTCTTTATCTCCAATGTAAAGGAACCCCATCGGTTCTGGCATGTACTTACATTTTAGGTACCTAAATTACATTAAAAAGTTACATTAAAGCATAAATGTAGTCGGTAGCAATAAAAAATACATATGTAGCATGTAGTGTAAAAATAATTACAACATTGCCCGAAGGTGCACTTAAGCTTTAAGGGCAAGGTTGGCCCTTAAAGAATTTATTTCAAGTCTGTGACAAACAATGAGATTATTGTTATCTGTCTGGTTATGGTAAGGAATGGAATTTATTGAGTTTGAGGGTGCTTATTGCCTTGACCAAGTCCTAAGCGCTTGGTTTTAACTAGCCGCACTGGTCTTGAAAGTCGAAATGAAATATCTTAGAACACATGGGCACTTCCTGGGATCCAAACTTGAAGGAAAGGGAAAATTCTCAAGGTTCCTTTTCTGATCTTTTTCATGAATAAACTGACTGTAATGCTGAAGT
This sequence comes from Tomocerus minor, assembly GCA_009936455.2. Taxonomy (NCBI): domain Eukaryota; kingdom Metazoa; phylum Arthropoda; class Collembola; order Entomobryomorpha; family Tomoceridae; genus Tomocerus; species Tomocerus minor. The sequence goes on along the minus strand of JAAAYG020009760.1, from coordinate 50,310 downwards.
TCATTCTAGTATAGTACAATGTCGACCGTTTATTGGAACAGTTCTATTTTCAACGGAAATAACTGGTCACTTAAAGGTCAAAATTGGTTAGTT